>JANZXR010000003.1:29634691-29658855 GCA_027575705.1 Erythroxylum echinodendron
TTTTAAGTACTTTCAAGCCTTCTTATCACTAAATCTTCACCTAAACCTTATGTAAAGTATCCATAACATATTTTCTAAGACCTTGGGCTCAATATTATTACCTTAAATCTCTTTGATGCCAATTTAATTCCAATTCTCCATGTATGATTCTTTAAAAGAATAATTAAGTCATATAGAATACATGTTCAATGAAACATTCCAACTAGGCTACAATTTAGGGCCTTACAAAATTAGTTGAAATCTTGTGATAGTAAGACAACATAAATTCATACCATTAGTGTCATCTTTTCTCATTAAATGTAGGACTCATGCACAAGTGTAGTTAAACTTGGTTATCTTTTTTTCTTTCTGCACAGTCTCATCGATAATAGAAATATATCTAGCATCTTTTGTATTTTTCAACATTAGGTTAATGCAATGTGTAGCATAAGGAGTCCAATAAAAAGAGTTATACTTGCTTTGCAATGTTCTTCGAGCTGCTTTATAAACAGAATCATTGTCAATAAAGAACATTTTTTAGCCTAACTTCATTCACAACTTCATCAAATATATGAAATATAGTATTGACATTCATAACAAGGTTAGATGCATTAATAAATTTCAAAAATATTGTCCCAATTGTAGAAAAACCAAAAAACAATAATAGGCTTATATCTTCTATTTGTCCAACCATCATATATGATTGAATACCCATAAGTAGCCTAAATCATTTTTCTTTCATTCAAACTTTTTATTTCATAAATAATGTTGTTTAAAAGTTTACTTTTGTAGTCATCAATTAAAGGAACTTTGTATCCCGAACCGCATGAGGTAATAACATCCACTAAAAGCTGATAATAATAAGATTAGGCAACATTGAATGTTATACTTGAATCATACTGCTATCTAGCTATTGTCATATCCACATTATGAGTCGCTTCTCTATATTGTAAGGTACTACAGATTGAAAGTTGAGCTTTAAAAGTTGTTTATGGTGTAAAACAATTAGATACATATTTTCTTCTTTTCCTAACATCAGTTGTAACATTTCCTTCTTGTTGGTTATAAATATTACCACCTTCAAAAAGAAATTCCATTACCAATTGCATAGTTTAATCTTTTCTTTCTATCTTTCTCATGTTGATGCTATTAAAGCAAATTCAATTTATTTGTCATTTCACGCCATGACTCACTTTCTTACAAGGTTCCACATCACATTGCTTATTTAATCTGGTGATTACTCCACCTTTCAAATACTTGTTACAATACAAACAAATAGTATAGTTTTTTTATTACAGGAATCAATCTAGCATGAGTCAAAGCTGGATCATCGAATTTTCTTATACCTGAAGCGACTAAATTATTAGGAGTATTTTGAATTTTCCTCTATTTATTTGCAAAATAAATAAAGACATGTCAAAATTAAATTAATAACTTTATATCAAAATAAAGAACACTTAATTTTATCATCAACTACTATCACAAAATATGTATTGTTTAACTCAAAACTAACACAAAAACATACATATCTTTTATAACTTATTTTATATGATTACATAATTCAATCATAAAGACATACACTCACAACTATAACATATTCAATCGTAACTCATAACTATAAGATTACAACCTGTTTTATGTAATCATATAATTTAACTATAAACTAATATGTTTTGTTTGTTTATACAATTCAATTCGTAATGCTTATCATTATTTTATTTTCTTAACTAATTTTAGTAAACATTGTTACGGAAATTCTAATTTTTAACTTTAATTTAACAATCTTTTATTAACCAATTTTAATTAGCATTCTTAGTTTCTTACTCAAATTAGGTCTACAGTTAGGAGTTATCATACATTACATAATTCAATTTCACCAAACACAATTCACCAAGAATCGATAATTCAACGTACAAAATTACACGTATACTACACAACACCAAAGTCATAAGACAAATATACAATTTATTATAAGTTCATAATTCAATATTTATTTATCTGTATTCAATATTCTGTAGAATACAAATACACAATTCAGTATTCAAATCAACAGTTAACACAACTCAATATTTCAATATCCATATTCTATAATTCTATAATCCACCATTTCACAAAATTTGTTGCAATTTTTACCGTCTTCACTAAATCCCTGTGTCGAAGACACTACTGTCCGTCTGGACTACTTGTATTTTGTAAATTGGAACGGTGCAACTGTGCAAGTCAGCGGAATTGAGGCAATTCAGTTGACTTGTGCGAGTCGGGTCATCGAGTCAATGGGTGTGCACGTGGAATGTGGAATAATGGTGTGGGTCAGCGGTTGCCGTACAGGTAAGTGTTGGTGCATGCGATCTGTGGTGTGGGTGACTAGTGCAGGTGCATGCGGTCTGCGGGTGACTGGCGCGGCAACAAGTCTGTGTACGGTGCGACGGGCGACAGGCCTGTATGGTGCGACGGGTCTGCATGATTCAAAGTGCAATGCGACAAGCGATGCCAGTGGCAGGCAAAGGCGCAAAGCTGAGGGTGGCTGACAAGCTGAGAGTGAGGAGAGAGTGAAAGAGTAGAGAGACGCAGGCGATAGGTGGGGTAGTATTATATAAAAATCAAGTGAAGTGAATTGGCTTCTCATAATAAAATGAATTGCGAATATAATTTTCAAAAATAACTTTGAGTTATTTAAACAATTCATTTCCCAAATTAAACTCCAAAAATCTAAATCACAAATCTGCGCATTCTACATCTTCTCTTAGAAATTAATAGTGTTTGGAGGACTCAAAACAAATTTGTCTATTTTTTTATTTATTAATATTATATAATAAATTTTAATTTAATTTATTATCATATTAAACTAATTATTAAAATAAAGTTATATATTTAAATTTTGATATGAATATTATAAATTAATACATATGTTATTTGTTGATATTTACAAATGATTAAGTTAGTTATTAATTATTAATAAAATTGTGAAACAAAAATAAAAATAGCAATTAATTATTTATATGTCAGTTTTATTACTTAATAAATAAATAAATAATAAAAGGTTTAATGTAATATCATATTATACTAATATATAATTTAATTATATTTTAAATATAATTAATGACTCATAAATTTGATAAATAAAATAAATAAATTTATTTAATACATATCATCCATGAAATTTATTATCCAATCACTGGAGATTTATACGTTTTAAAAATGTTATATCATCAAAAAAAATTTGATGGACGGACTTGTTTTATACTTTTCACAATTTTTAAAATATAAGGAGTTTTGATAAAATACATATATAGGTAATTTTATCATGTTCAAGTTACATTAATCAATCTGGTAAATCACTGATCTGCTCTTACTGCCCATAAATCCTCTTCTACTCTCTCCCTTTCTACGGAATAAAATCTTCATCTTCTCTTCTTCTTCTTGCTAGTACTTGTACAACCTTCGGACGTAGCATGATCCAGCTGTCCTTCAAACATGGACCCTTTCATTTTCAGTTATCACTACCACAGTGGCTCTTAATTATCAACCACAACAGGCTTCTTCTTGTTCGTGGTAGACTTTTCTGGGCACGGTAGTGGTTCCTGAAAAGACCATGGACTTGCAGAGCTCTTCAAAGACGTACCTGAAACAGACTTGACGGATTTTAGAAACAAACGAAACAAGCCATTGTAGTTCCTGGAAAATGCTCAACAAACACATTAAAGTGAAGAAACCCTAACCTAACGAACATATCTGGTAAATCATTGATCTGATATGAAAACTAGCTAGTAGGTAGCCTATGACTCGAGCACAGCAAACCTTTGTTTCCATGCCCATCTTCATCATCTTCCTCCACCACCCCACCACCAAAAGAATGAGAACTGATCATCTTCAAGCTATTGTTCATGCAGTGAAGTGCAGTTGTTGGTGTACATATGCTCTTCACTGATGTCATATATAAATGCATATCGTATACCTAACCCTACCTAACTTCATCAAAAACACGTCCTCCATATCTCTGACTCTGCCCGTTCTTTCCATTTTTCCATGTTTCTTCTAGTTTTGTTTCCTCTTTCGATTTTATTTCCTTATAAGTTTGTCCCATATGGAAGGAAATAATTAATGCCAAAGCGTAATCGACTTTAGTATTTGCTTAGCAGAGAAAAAGTTTAGCCATTTGCACCAATGAGATTTCATGACGTTTTTGTTAATACTTTTTTCGTTTTTGCTAGATTGGAGAGGTATATAATGTTACTCCAAGCTTAAAAGATCACTCTCATACCCTCCAAGGAAGGAATTTTCTGCAATATTTGATAGCATTTGTTGGTGACGAAAATAGTGTCTGCAACTGTCACTAAATTCTTTAAAACCTGAATGCAATGGTGTAGTTTTCTCGATCACTCATTGTAAGAAGCATGGATGAGCTAAAGCCATTACTTTCTCAAAATATGGTGTGGTCTGCCAAAGAGATTGATACAGAAATAGTAAATATGTCAAATACAATCCAAAATCCCTCAAAAACCAAGAATATAATACGTATAGCATTGGATCTTATTTATCCAACTTATCCTCAGAAAATCTTCATCTTCTCTTCAACCTCCGATTGGTATTTTCCTTCCACTTTCGTCAGATTGAAGCCTTAAACAACCAACAAGGTACGTCCCCTTACACTGATCAGAATCATAATCTCACAAGGAGCAAAACCTTTTCCAAAGTCATCCTCTGGGTGACAAAACGTATCCACCAGATAGGGGCGCTCGTTAGCTTGGCATTGAGAATGCATTATCCATGACCAGTCCCAGCAACCCCACGCACTGCAACTGCAATAGCTATTATTTTCTGCTAGTATGCAAGCAAGAATTTCAATATCGTTTTCCCTTGGGGATGCGTCCCAAAGATGGACTATGCAGGTAAAATGCCCTGTGACTCCCATCATAAGAAAAAAAGATCACCATCTTGAAGATCTTAGCATCTCTCGTGGACCTAGTTTTCTTTCCAACATGGCTCTCTATAATGCTAGTTGGCATTAGGACCTTAAATCATAGCAGGTTGCTGTCCATCTGTTGATGAATCAGTGCTCTTTCTACTTTGTGACACCGGAAGACGTATATCTTCATCACCAACATTAGTTTCATGCTGTTCAGTCAAACGCTCACCTGAAATAAAGATGGCAAATTATTGACATTATCTAATTAATAGTTATCTACTAAATGGCGATGTACCATCATTTTAGAAACATGAAAGACCTTTTAAGTATACCTCTACCCGGCATGGATATCCTGAATCAGATGGAAATTTTATTGTTTAAACAGTTCTCCCAGAAGCTCTTTCTTTTTTACAGATATTCCATGTTTTAGCAAATAATTGATATTTTACACCTGGCGCATGTACATTCATGTGCTGAAAAGTTTCAAGGCAAACATAATTTACTACCCTAGTTCAATATCTAAACAAGTATACTTATTTATAAGTTAATAATCTGAATACTTAAGTCCACGATCACCCAGCAAATCAAATCCATCCAATAAATTTTAATACGAGCATAGGTGATCATCAGTGTTATCATGCTCTAGCCATATTGTTGATATAATATAAGCAGGATAGCAGCCTCTAATCATTTCCTTTATTATCTTGGGCACTAGTTTAATCATTTAACATCTCGGTTCCTAATATTGCTAGGAAATAAATTTACTGAGACATATGTAAAAACATATCCGCCAAAGATAATAAAAGACAAACATATATAAAAGCATTGTCCATCTAGTTTCAACACAAGTTACACAGATTAAGCACAACTTCTACCACACACAATTTAGCATTTTAACCAAGGATGCAGAAGCTAGGACCGTAAACCTTCGAGGCAACAAAAATTTACATTATTAATTGACCACAAAAGAACACAGCATTCTTCACCAAAAACCCTACACCTATTACAACTGGCAATCCCAAGGTCTTCATTGGTTCCATAGTTGCATCCAAGAGTGGTATATGCCTTATATAAATCTTTATTTTCCTTAAAAAGGTCAGTAAACAAGAGAAATGGAATACGTACTTGGTTGTATAATCTTTTCATCACAGCACATGTGCCAAATAATTGATTCCAAATCTAAATTTGAAGTGAAAAAAGGTGATTGTTGATTACATGGAGACAATTGAAATCTCCCATCCAAAAATTGTAGAGATAAGCATCACAGCGTAAAAGATCTGAAAAGAATTGAAAGAAGACCTAAAAGAATGAACAGAAGAAAGAAGAGTCGACAGATATGGTTTGGTATAGAGCACAAAATATGAGGTCCAAAACTTAACTCTGCATGTTCCACTGTAATCTCTCATTTATGACATAGATCACCCATTCTAAGATGCAGTAAATTCAGAACTCTCATAAGCATAAGGCTAATAAGATAGCTGCGTAGATATGTTAAGTTTAGGTGGATACACCCAAAATTATGCATCAGTATTTTATAGAAGATCAAATTGTCACAAAGGATATCAGCATAACATAAAGATTACCAGTCTCCCATTTCATATTCCAATGATGTCACAATACTTTGACAAATCATTTCTTGAGAATTATTATGTACTTTTCAAAATTTCACATGATAGATTCCACTGTGGAATACATAAGTTTATCTAAAGAATTTGCAAAATGAAATTAGACACAGAATATTTAGCTCTCAAATGCCCATAGAGAAAGAAAGAGAATTATTTACGTATGGAATGACAAATAAAATTAGTCTAGTAATCGCTATTCATCAACTTCTTAAGAGTATTTCTTTATTTCTCATTAAGTGACAGCAAATATTAGTTTTAGTGAGCAACAATTATTATTTCAAAGCCAACAGTTACTAAGCAGTTAAGAATGGCTACCTTAAACTGCAAACAGGATATCATAAGAATTCTGAGGAATAGATACTAATTATGTGGCATATAATTACTCTTAACTCAGTAAAGTATTTATGAAGAATAAACTCATATTTTGTACAACCAACATAATGAAACATGGATCTTTGTAGCTCCTCATTGTTCTGCCATTATAACACAAGTCAAATGCCACTTGTTTACCCGTAAGACCGAAATCGGACAAATTTTCTAGTTCCTTGGAGCTCATTCGTGAGAATTGAGATTGGGATTCCTATTCCATCGTTCATATGAAATCAGTCAATGCAAAGGTGACTCGGAGTGAAATATCCTACAAGTCTGATCTTACACATAAATTAGTTTAGCCAGGAACAGGAAACTTCTAAATAAGTAAATCTCTAAATTTAGAAAAGATCAAGTAAAAAGTAGAGTGAATTAAGCACAGGGGTCATCTCCCACAACATGATCTATAATGGTATTTATCGAGTTTATAGTTTCCTAATGAGTTGAAAACAATGCAGACATAAGTTGACGAAGACTAAATTGAATTTCTCTTTTCAATGCACGGACATTTTGCATAATGGCATCATTCGAACAAGTTTATAGTTTCCTAATGAGCCAAAAACAATGCACAAATAAGTTGACAAAGACTAAATTGATTTTTTTTTTCAATGCATGGACATTTTGTATAATGGCATCATTCGAAACTAAGTCATGTACCGAAACATTGCAATGCAGGGAAAAGCTTATCTAGTTTCACAATATTATAAGCAATTGCTCTAACACCAAGAATGATATGATCTTGAGTCCTCATCCATATTCCAGCAACAGAAGCCAATTTATCCATCAACTCTAGAAATTAAGAGAGCAAAACTTAAAGAAAGTTATTGCCAAATTATTACACCACGAGTTTCAACAACCTTTAACTTAGACCCTTAGTATCAAATAGAAACAAAAAGAAAGTTATATTCAGATTCGACAGAATAACAAATCAAAGCAATAGAGATTAGGAAAAAAAAAAGAACAAAAAGGATCACCTGAGCAAAAGAACAGATATGGGAATCAAATACAAAGAAACTTGCAAGAGGTTCTTCTAAGTCAAGCCCGGTCATGAACCAGTCAATCCCAAGTATCTGGCCTGCAAATCCGTCAACAGCACGAGGTTTACAATGTTATTGGGACACAAACATGAAACCTCAAAACACAAAACAGGAAATTCAGAAAGAAACTCGGCAACTGAATCCGACGTTAGCCTCTGACCATGATGACAAAACTAGAGAACAGCTTTCAATGCTATGAATTGACCGGACTTGATTTCGTCTGCGAAGTGTGAAGATAGCCATTTTTGACCCTTGCATACGATGGAACACTTGCACTGTATCTTTATAAACAATAGAAAAGATGATGAAATAAGAATTAAAAACCCAAACCTGAAAAACCCAAATCTGGTAAAACGCCGCCTGGAGCTTTGGGTCATCATCTTATAGGCCGTGACTGAGCTGGGAACCTCCCTCCCATGGATATTTATTTCGTTGGTTTTAGTAATGGCTGAAATGAATTTATATTATTGGGCTTATTTAGTATTGGGCTTGTTGTTGAGTATATTAGAACCCTCCGACTATTATAAAACCCTGCAATAAAACTCAATTAGAAGCTAAAACCCTAGATCTGCATCTCTGTTGTTCGATTCCTTTGCAAATCCATCAAAATGTCGATGTCGAAGAGCTCCAAGATGCTTCAGTACATCAACTATCGGATGCGGGTCACTATCCAAGATGGGCGCCAGCTCGTCGGAAAGTTCATGGCCTTCGACCGCCACATGAACCTCGTCCTAGGCGACTGCGAGGAGTTCCGTAAACTCCCTCCCGCTAAGGGAAAGAAGACCAACGAAGAGCGTGAAGACCGCCGCACTCTCGGCCTCGTCCTTCTTCGCGGCGAAGAGGTCATTTCTATGACAGTCGAAGGCCCTCCTCCCCCAGACGAGTCGCGGGCCAAGGCTGTCGGCGCTACCGCCGTCGCCGGACCCGGCATCGGCCGTGCCGCTGGCCGTGGAATCCCTACTGCTCCTCTTGTTCAAGCCCAGCCTGGCCTTGCTGGACCTGTTCGTGGCGTTGGTGGGCCCGCTCCCGGCATGATGCAGCCGCAGATCTCCCGCCCACCGGTGCCTCAACTTTCTGCTCCGCCGATGACTTATCCGGCTTCGTCTGCTCCACCGGGTGGTCAGCCGCCGGTAATTAGACCTCCCGGGCAGATGCCTCCTGGGGCTTTTCCGGGTCAGGTTCCGCCCATGGGTCGGGCTCCGCCTCCGCAGGTTCCGCCGCAGTTTGCAGGAAGGCCACCTCAACCTGGATTTCCTATGCCGCCGCAATTTGGGCAGAGACCAATGGGAGTGCCGCCACCTCAGCCTCCAGCAGGGATGATGAGAGGGCCGCCTGTTCCGCCTAGGCCTGGAATGCCGGCTCCTCCTCCGCCGAGACCGGGGATGCCTCCTCCACCTGCTGGCGTTTCTGGGTATGGGCCACCAAGGCCTGGTATGCCTCCTCCGCCAAATCCCCAGCAGCAGAATCAACAGCAATAATGACAAGGTGCGTCTTCTATTGTTGTTTTCTGGTGTTGTTGAAGTTGTCTTTAAGAGGAATTCTGAGTTGAACAATTACATTAGCTTGATGCAAATTTCACTCAAGCTAGTTTAGGATATGAAGAAAAGAAGATTTCATTATATGTTTAATGCCGATATAGAGGTTAACATTTACGAGACTTTTGATATACTCCGCTTGTGTATGTCCCTGAAGTTCCCCTTTAATTGCTTCTATCTGAACTGCGATAGAAACCAGCATTATGAGAGGGGGCATCATGATTCTACTAATTCAAGCTTGCACTTTTAACAATTTAGTTATGGTAATCTTGTATTGTTAATCTTTTTAATTTTTATCTGGTACTTCTGATCATTTGCTCTTGTCAAGATGCTTAATTGAACATTATGTAACATAACTTTTTCATGCTTATATCCAAATTTCCTCTGTAAAATTATTGCATAAATCTGAAGATTTGGAAAAATCAAAGTGCTCTATAAACAATCGTGGAGACTGACCTTAAATGAGAATAGCGCTAGGGGTTGAAAGTTATTAACGACAATTAGCCTGTTAACAAATTCTTCGCTTAGTTATATGATGTGCTAAATAAGAAAACGTGGCATGATCATGATGGAAGCAAAATAGAATATTTAGATTCCTTAGTTTCTATGAGTTTACGGAAGCTGCACTACATAGTGCATTGCAATGATAAGTGACTTATCAGCTTCCTGATACTAATTTGTGTGGAATTGGTGCCCCATCACCTCCCTCTGATGTAGGTTTAAGATCACCATAGTCCCAAACATTGATTGACCTGTTGTTCCCAGTTTCTTCTGATCTTGTAGGGATTGAGATAGGAGGTAAGAGAATGATGTCTGTGATACTAGCAATATGGGTACCATGAGTATTGGTGTGATTATAAAAACCAAAAACTTGTATAGAATGTGCACTGCAGAACTCCTGCATCCAAATGTAAACCTTGCAAGTGAATGTTAAGGTGTTGTATGGAATTCATGGTTCATTGAAGCTTCTTCCGAAGGTTATTTTAATGGATTTAATAGATTGCTATTCGTGGGCACAATATTGTTTCTTTTATTTATCAGATTCTTTGAGTATGGCATCATATTATTAACATCCTGGGAATTATCTCGCTCTTTTCACTAAGGAGTTTTTCATCATTTTGCTAATACTTATGGGTGAATTTGGGTCACATTGTTGTTTCCGTCACAGGCGTGTTAAGTCCAGAGGTGAAGGATCCTTCAGGGAAGAGTTCTTTGAGGTGGTAATCTGATGGTTTGTCATCTGCGTCTCATCTGCTTCTTGACATCTGATATTGAATTTGTTAGCTGGTTGTGTTAGTTATCGAATCCTAGTTTAGGATTTTGTTACTGAGTTAGTGGCACAATATGTATGCTAATGAGAATGCAGCACCAAATGAAAGTTGTATGAGCACATATTTTGGTTGGTAAGTGAAATTCCAGGCACAGCAGGGCATTTAACTTGAAAGATATTATTGATTAATGTTACCTAGCCTCTCTCATTCTGTATACTTACGTTTCATGTCATGTGTGGTTCACCATATTTGGTATGCAGCAATGTTGGAAAGAACAAGATGTTCACATCATGACTTCCTCGTATGATATCTCCAGCTAGCACTTTTTCTTCTTCTTTTTCTCTGATGGGCCTGGTTTTGCATGGATTATAATGCCACTTGGTGGCGTTTTAAGCCCAGCTACTTTTGTTTGACTGGGTTTCTAATGACGTATGCCAGTGCCAGATTGGTGGGTGTACTTTGACTTACTAGGTCCAGTTATCATAATGTATGTATCAACTTAGACAAATCCAAGTCCCAAGTCATATTATAGGTTAAAGTAGCATCTAGGTTTGAAGAGTACAGTCTTATGTACTTGGACAAAGTTTTGATTTATTGAGCCATGGCAAGTAGTTTTTTGATATATTCAACGGATAAAGAAAATTCCATTCCAAGGTAAATATATCACTCTTCGCTAGTTACTTCTTTGAAGATAAACAAATGTGTATTAAGGTGACATTTTGTTTGGATTGTTCTACTAGGTTGAGAAAAGTGATTAGGTATGATATTTTTGAAGTGATGTCACAGATAAAAAGGACAAAAGAAACGTTACCTTTTGCGTAGCAAAAGTCACGAGAATGACACAGTTCTAGTCATGAATATAAGATATGGATGCCTACTACCTACCAACGGTAGAAGCTTTAGCAATAAATGTAGGTTTTACACCATCTATCATTCAAATTTGTTACGACTTTTAACTCAGTGCACTACACTTCACTACACATTCCTCCTATTCTTATATGCCAAAGCCACTCTAAAACTCTTCTTCAATTGGAGTACTGACACACACACACACACACCGGGCCATGTATTGATTATTAATGCTTTCTTTCCTCAAAAGCTGAACTTGATAAGTTTGTAAATGGGATACTTTGCTATTGCAATAGTCAAAGCCATCAAGTGATATCAAAGACAACAAGATTGAAGGAATCAGGCATTACAAAAGAAGGCACACCAACGACTATATTAATCCCTTCCAAATTATTAGCTTTATACCGAGGGACCTACGCTACGCCACTTTTGTTTAATGAATGGGCAACACCAAAGTAAAAATCCTAATTTTAGCACGTTGACATCAATTACAGATGCAATTGCACATGCTTCATTAATCAAAGTCTATCAAATTTTTATTTTTTATGAGATTATATTGGAATTTATTAATTTTATCACATTCACAAATCAGGCTTTACGGTAAGAGTCCAATCCATCATAACCTAGGTCTACTGTTACATAGTACTTCTGTAATCACAATAGCAAACACAGCCACTAGATCTACACATAGTAAAAGACAAAGACCGAGAACAGCCTATCAATTTTAGAACGTTGAGAGCATTAGACAAACACACAGAAAGTTCAAAGACTAGAAAAAGAAATATCTGTCTTCATAACAACTACCAATCATTTTCAACTTGACCCACCGTATAGTTTTTTGAAACTTTCTTCTTCCTGTGTTAATAACTATAATAATTTTTTAATCTTGTTAAAACAAACTATACTTGTTCATACGATTCAATTAACTTTGTTAATGCTTCATTATACTGTTTTTTGTACTTGGATACATTACATGAAGGTATTAATCATAACGAGAAAAGGAATGGAAGATGATGATATGCACAAGAACGCCGATAAAATCCACCATCAACAGTCAAGAAAAAAGTAAAAAGCCAAAAACAAACGTTCGTTTTCTAATCAAAATGTCCACCTTCGCACTACCCAAGAAAGCTTGCAGACTCTTTCCGTTGTATTATAAGTCCCAACTCACCTCATTTATTCGTTTATGCAAAGCTGGAAGCTTTCCTTTCCTTCACCGCCAAAGACTGTACCTTTTCTTCACATAGAGAACTCTGCCATTTTCTTTGATTTTCCTTCTTTCTATGGCCAGTTGACGGGTATTTGCATCCTTCTCTTCGCAGCTGTTTGCACACCACTAAGAAAGTTCTCTGCTTTTGTGGGTTTGGGAGTTCTTCACATGTTGCTTGAAGAAAAAGGCTGGTGCTTTAGAGTTGAGCTTATGGGCTGTCGAGCTTGAACTTGAACCTGGAGTTGTTTCACGTTTGCTGTTCATTTCCGCTGGTGTATGGTTTCTGGAGCTTTGTTTTGGCCTCATAAAATAGATATTTGCAAATGACAGGGGTTCACTTGGTACATTTGACGGTCGTGATTAGCTTGGGGATGTTTCTTGGCACCTTGTGTCAGGATGATTCAGACGATGCAAATGCTACAGCTGTTTACATTGTGACTCTTAAACAAGCTCCTTCAGCACATTATTATGGGGAGCTCAGAAAGGAAACCAATGTGTTCAAGCATGGTCCTCATGGTAGCCCAAATAAATTTAAGCAAACAAGGTAAACATTTCTTTTTTTTTAAAAAAAATTGCTTCTTTTTGTTCACCCTTTCTTACTTCTGGAATCTGGTTGTCTAAGTTGTTGTCTTAAATTCTTTTGCTTAACTTCCTTGTCCTGGAATTTTGCTTCTAATGTTTTCAATTGTTTAGTGAATGGCCAAGGTATTATTTGGTTGTCATGTTCGTAGATTTTAAAGTCATCATGGGTTTTCAGGTCTGTTTGGTTTAGTCTTTAATTGATTTACGTACTAGAAGAGGGAAGTCTCATTTTGTTGAGAGTTGGAAGTTACTCGTGCTAATGCACCGGCTGATGTGGAATTGTATGTCGGCGGAAGTTCTGTTGAGTCTCTAATTGGATTCCTCCAACAGATGAAGCACTTCTCTTTCTTTTCGTTTCAATCTGTAGCAATCAAAATGAGTCCGTTAGGGGATGCATACTTTAAATAAGTTGGTGCTCTACTGTATTTGGGTTTCATAATTATTTGTCCACAATTTCCTCAACAGGGTCGATGATTATACTGGTCTGAGTTTACTTTACCTTTTATCACTTTCCGTTCAGGTCTTTATTTTATTTTTTATTGATGAAGATAGTCAAATGGAGTGATTGATGAAACTTTCTATATGTGTTGCTACATTTAGGAATAACACTAGATCTGGTGGAAATTTGGGCTCTTATGTTGCTCGAGTTCATGATTCATTATTAAGAAGGGTGTTGAGGGGGGAGAAGTACCTGAAGCTTTACAGCTACCACTACTTGATTAATGGGTTTGCTGTTCTTGTTACCCCACAACAGGTATTATATGCTTTGTTTCTTTTCTTGATGTATGTGCATTATCATCATTTGTCATCAATTTATGTCCATGATTCTGCTGATATGTTTATTGGTGTTACTTTCTTTTCAATCTATTCTTTCCAACATCAGCAGTGCCTTTAGATTCCGAAGTGCTAACTTCGTACAACAGTTGCACTAAGTTGCATGTCTGTACCAAAAATTTCCCACAAATTTGTCTGCACTAACATTCTGTGACTTCAATTCTTAACTTAGTTTGGTTCTGTTTATTTTGAATTTACAAGGCTGACAAGCTTTCAAACCGAAGAGAAGTGTCAAATGTGGTTTTGGACTTCTCTGTCAGAACTGCAACCACCCATACTCCTCAGTTCTTGGGATTACCACACGGTGCATGGGATAAAGAAGGAGGTTATGAAACTGCTGGAGAAGGAATTGTTATTGGCTTTGTTGATACTGGCATAGATCCCACTCACCCAAGCTTTGCTGATGACTTATCTGAGCGTTCCTATCCAATACCTGCCCATTTCTCAGGCATTTGTGAGGTTACTCCAGATTTCCCTTCTGGTTCTTGTAACAGGAAGCTTGTTGGGGCCCGTCATTTTGCAGCATCTGCAATAACCCGAGGAATTTTCAACTCCACTGAGGACTATGCTTCACCATTTGATGGTGATGGCCATGGGACGTAAGTGGCCTTTGACTTACTTTTTTGAATGTCTTACTGCAATTATGTTTATTTTGACGTGTCCCTATAAAAACGTTACCCACATCTGCAAATTGTAGTTAACTATTTCATAACTGTCTACAGGCATACAGCTGCTGTTGCTGCTGGTAACCATGGAATTCCAGTGATAGTTACCGGTCACGACTTTGGGAATGCAAGTGGAATGGCTCCCCGTTCACAGTAATTTGTAAACTCTCTTTTAGTTGTTGATATTTTAAGAACCTAAATCTTTTAAAAGCAAAGAGACTAGTGGATTGCACAACTACTCTGAGTTTTTGACTGGATTGACGGTGATTTTTGTGGCACATGGATGAAGTAAATGCCAAACCAGAGACATTGCTAACTTTTATAGGGTCTGGGAACAACTTAATTATATTGTTCATAGATCAATTTGTTATTGACTACCATGAGAAAACAAACTGAGAATCTTTTCTAGAAGAAGAGAACTGCATTGGCTTATATCAAACTTTCATCTTCAACATGAGTTGTCTATAATAAGTGTGCTTGTGTACTAATTGCATGCAATCCTCTTCAGCATTGCTGTTTACAAGGCATTATATAAGAGTTTTGGAGGCTTTGCAGCAGATGTTGTCGCGGCAATAGACCAGGTAATTTAATTAACTGGATTTGTCTGTTACACCAAATGGTTATTTATTACATTGTTTCTCAATGAATGGTATAGCTTATTTGACCCGTACAACACGAGGCTGATGACTTGATATAGCTTTTCAAAACTCTTTCTGTTCCACGAGCTTTGGGAAAACTTCAAAATCATTTATTTTAACTTTATTTTCTATGGATTCTAGTGATTTATATCCAAACCTTACTTCTTTTCAAAATGAAGAAAGGAACATGGATCTACTATAAATTGTATTCATAGACTGTTTGTATCTTAGACTTTTTTAGTAAGTGAGTCAAATTCATACTGCATTTGCAGGCAGCTCTGGATGGAGTTGACATCATAAGTTTATCAATCACTCCCAACAGGCGCCCCTCTGGTGTTGCTACATTTTTTAATCCAATAGACATGGCCTTGCTCTCAGCTGTGAAGAATGGCATTTTTGTTGTACAAGCAGCAGGCAATACAGGACCATCACCCAAAAGCATGTCTTCTTTCAGTCCTTGGATTTTCACTGTTGGTGCCACATCTCATGATAGAGTCTATACAAACTCTATCATCCTTGGGAACAACATAACTATTCCTGGAGTCGGACTTGCCTGTAAGTTTTATTATATAAAGTTGCTGCTTGCATACATTTCCTCGGCATCAGTTATACATGTTTTCAAAACACTAGAAAGTAGAAACATAATGTACATATAGTTGTATAGAACTGCATAATTAGTTGGGTGCAGTAAGTCTACCACTTGTACTGAGCGAAAATCAGATCCGGAGGGAAGCAACTAAATGAATATTGACTATAGGCGAAAAAGGAGAAAAGAATATGCAATTCCATGCATTATGCCATGATAGGGAAACTTTTACAGTAATGGCATAAAAAAGTTAATTTTCTTGAACGAATTCTTTTTTGTTTTGTATTCCCAAGAGAAAGCAGTGTTGGAATCATGAATAAACAAGTTCAACAAGCAACTTTAAATTCCTATCTTAGTTAATACCAACTAATGTCACGAGTAGCCCTACCAGCTATCAATGCAGAAATCTATGGTAGTTCTGTATGGTGCAACTCAAAGAAGTGGCAATTTGTTCTTATCCTTATTCTTGTTCAGACATGTTCTTGGTGTGGCATTGCATTGAATTGTGCTTTATTACCCTTGAGGAAGAGACTGACAAATGCGTTATCTTTAGCTGGGACTGCTCAAGGTACTATGTACACACTGGTTTCTGCAACAAATGCTTTGAACAATGAAACATCAATTGCCACCGATATGTATGTGGGTGAATGCCAAGACACCAGTAGCTTCAATCAGGACCTGGTACAAGGAAACATTTTGATTTGCAGTTATTCGATTCGGTTTGTGCTTGGGCTCTCCACCATAAAACAAGCCGTGCAGACAGCCAGGAACCTTAGTGCTGCAGGTGTTGTCTTCTACATGGATCCTTTTGTGATAGGTTATCAGCTTAACCCAACTCCCATGGCAATGCCTGGTATCATACTTTCATCTTCAAATGATTCCAAGGTGAAAGTTCTTTCTGCTGATACATGTGGTTGTTTCTGTTGTCAAGTATTTTAGTATGTCTTTGGATTACACAGCTTGGAGGGAATTCTGTTTTCTGTTTACTTTTGGGAACTTTAGAATCACTAAGCAGTACCTTACCTTGGCTTTTTCGTAGAATTTAGGAGTTAGTTTCAAGTCTATCTGTAATAACCACTTGCAACTCGACACCGAACCTAATAAATCTTTTATGATCCTTTTGACAGATTTTACTTCAGTACTACAATTCTTCTCTTGAGAGGAGCGACTTCACAAAAAGGATTGTTAAGTTTGGAGCAATTGCAAGCATTTCTGGTGGAATAAAAGCGATCTATAGTTATTCTTCTCCAAAAATTATGTATTATTCTGCTAGGGGACCAGACCCAGAAGACAGTTTTCTCAATGAAGCCGACATTTTGAAGCCCAACTTGGTGGCTCCTGGTAACTTTATATGGGCTGCTTGGAGTTCTCTTGGCACAGAATCAGTTGAATTCCAAGGTAAAATTTATGCACATAGATTGTCAAATACAATTTTATAATGCTGAAGTATACACAACATCAGAATGGTACCTGATAGTATTAGGTTGTCAACCTCTCTTCTAGGTGAGAGCTTTGCACTGATGTCGGGTACGAGCATGGCAGCTCCTCATGTGGCTGGGCTTGCTGCTCTGATAAAGCAAAAGTTTCCTAGTTTCAGTCCTGCAGCTGTAGCATCTGCTTTATCTACCACAGCATCTTTAAATGACAAAAATGGTGGGCCAATAATGGCTCAACGTGCTTATGCTAACCCAGATTTAAATCAGTCTCCGGCAACGCCTTTTGACATGGGAAGTGGTTTCGTGAATGCAAGTGCAGCTTTGGATCCTGGTCTTATTTTTGATGCTAGTAAGTCCTTTTGTGTTTATAGCATGACTCCTTAATATGGATGTTTGAGTTGCATGGAGACACGAATCTGGTAAAATGATGATCTCTTCACATTCTTAGTGTGTCCGATCATTCTTGGCTATAAGAATGAGAAATGATTCTTAAAATATAGTTTGAATTGCCAGAAAGAAACTCATAATCAAAAACAATCTCCTCATTTAGCATGTGAGCTTGTGAGTTCTGAGCAAATCGAGAAGATTTCAGAATTCTTTATTTTAAAACATCAAAGACGGTTTGGCTTTTCTATATGCAAGTGCTAGTAGTGCCTATAATATTGTAAGCGAAGCGTGTTGCTTGAGATAAACTTTTTGGTGCACTTTGTTACTAATTTGCTTATAAACATGATAGAACCATATTATAATGTAAGATTATATGTTTGACTTTTGCAGGTTATGACGAGTATATGGCATTCCTCTGTGGAATTAATGGATCTAGTCCAGTGGTTTTGAATTACACAGGGCACGACTGTTGGAACTATAATTCATCAATGACTGGAGCAGACTTGAACCTTCCATCAATCACCATTTCCAAACTAGATCAGTCAAGAACAGTTCAGCGATCCCTTACCAACATTGCAGGCAATGAGACGTACTCTGTTGGGTGGAGTCCACCTTATGGGGTGTCTGTTAAAGTAATTCCATCTCACTTTTCCATTGCCAGTGGGGACAAGCAAGTCTTGACAATAGTTCTTAACGCAACAATGAATAACACTGTTGCCAGCTTTGGAAGGATTGGAGTTTTCGGGAATCATGGTCATATCCTTAACATTCCCTTGGCAGTCGTCACTAAAATCTCTTGGAATGATTGTACTAAGGATTAGGAAATCGAAGTTGGTTTCTGTATAATGTGAATTGTAGCCTTTTGCTCCCTGTATGATTTTCTTTTTTCTTGTGAGATGTAACCAATTTTTTCATTTTTTTACCATGTCAAATGGGAAAACAGTTGTGAGATGTTGTACATTGATTAATAATTCTACCATGGGTTGTAACTTTTTACCAGGATCATTGTCAAGTATTTTAGTTAGCAGTTTTGATTACAAAGGCATAAGCTTGGAGGAGAATGCTATAGTCACGAGAACTAACGAACTCTACAAGAAAAGCCGACAAGCAAGAACTATATGCTTCATGAAAACTGCAGATCATAACTCAGCAAAGATTGCTTGCAAAATAGATTGCGATTGGAAACAAGATTGTACTGTAAGGAGGTATAAGTTGGCAACTGTTGGAGCCGGACACATAACTCCGCATGCATGGATGCTTGCAGTAATTACTTCGATACATTTATTTACCTATCAATTGCTCTGCATAGAATTTTAAGAGCCTGCAAAAGGCATTAATTTGTTGTTGATTGGAAACATCATCCATCGAAGTTCTCAATTGTTTTTCTCTAAGTTTCATGTTTCTGAGTGGCACTGCTCATTTATATATTCTTTGTGATATATGATATGATATTATAATTAAAAAAGTTTTTAACGTTTTCTGGAAAAAAAAAACATCTTAACAAGACAAAGTAAGGAATATTTACAAAGCTACCCTGCAAAACTAGCCTTGAAATGGGCTAAACAGGCTTGCTTGATTATAGTTTGGCACTGGCTCAATCTGTTTCAACAGCATTTAATGGTTTTAGAGGTAAGATAAAGTCTGCCCCTTTGCTCTTGCAACTAATTAACACGACCGCCAAGATGGCCTCGAGTTTCAACAACTTAGCGGGGACAGAGATAGAGAAGGAAAAATGAAAGGAAACAAGAACTGTTGGGATTGATCATATCATTTAATATCACTTGCAGCCCAGCTCTGCGCATGTATATATTTGAGCAAATGCCACTAAGAAGTAGAGACCTGGACTTCTTGCTTTGCTCACTACAGCAAAGTTCCATATTTGGTCGTCATGGCCTTGAAGCTAATAAGGTTACTATGCTTGATTCTCTTCACTTCTTTGACACCAGGAAATTACGCTCGCCAACTCGAGAGACTTGAAGCAGGTGAAAGAAGTGGAGAAAACATGGTGAAGTCTGTCAAGATTAATAAGGATATAACAAACTTTGGAGAGATGAGGGACTTGCCTACCGTTCAAAACATACCATTCGCACCACCTTTTCCTGGAATCCCATTTGCACCACCAATTCCTACATTATTCCCAATCCCAGATATTCCTCCAATTCCATTGCCACCTCCATTTAAGATTCCTAACATTCCTCCACTTCCCAGCGTCAGTTACCCTTTTCCTTTCCGCTTCCCTCCCATTCCCTTCCTTACGCCACCTCCTGCTTAAGCTATCTATAACTTCAGCTCCTGGAGAAAATGATGGAGACAATAAAGAAGCCGCAGCATGCTGTAGGAAACCTGAAGCTGTTTGGTGATATGTCTGTAACTTTGTGCATGTATGTATGTTTGCTCATCCGTGATGTTGGTACTAAGTTTGAGATGGTAGCGAGTTGATTTTATTTGGTACTTGTTCTTCTTAACGTTACTCTGGTACTAGTGTATTATGAATTCTATGTTCTAGTTCAATGTCTTCTCCCTTGTACCAATGTTACTGCTCTAGATTAAATAAGTTTAATGAACTTGTTCATCTTTTTCCTCTTTGAATTCTTGCATGCAACTACTCACAGCTAAAGGAAAACAAAGGATTTAATGTAACATAACCCATCGATATCAGACGTTTGTTGTCAGCATTCTATAACGAAAGCGAACCAGTGCTTTTAAGTTTGCAGCTTTATTGTGTAGTAGCTAAAATGTCATGATCTCCTGATCTAAGTTTCGTTCCACGTACTATAAGGTAAGAAACTTTGATAAGTTCACTCCTCGACTAGCTTTATGGGCTTCCTTCAGTCCACCTTAGCGAGGAGCCGGAGTTCTTAAAAAGTGGAGGCAGAGGAACTGATGGAACAGAAGGCACAGTTGGGATGAAAGGAAAAGGAGGAAACTCTGGGATTTTTAGCACGCTACTAAATGGGAAACTGAAGTTGGGGAAAAATGAGCTAGCAGGATGTGTCACGGTTGGTTGTTGGAGGGTTCAGGTGCTGGGAATATTGGCCTGAGAAGACATGGGTAGATGCCAAACTGGAGAATTGATGCATGTTGTCTGACAGGAGGTGAGAGGCGGAGGAGAGTTGTGAGCTGGAAAAATGCAACAAGGCAAGGATGAGGAAGAGCAAGTGGCAGAGGCTGAGCCTGGAAGCCATGAGATCAAAGTATGTTTCTACCACAATGTGGATGAACATGTTATCTAATATATGATGTAAGGAGCTGGGAGGTCTGATTCACAGGTGGAAAAGTAAGGAAGTGGTCATTTGATTACAGGCAAGGAGTTGAATTGCATGGGAGAACCTATCAGGTTTGTTCGTGTGTCCACACAAATGAGCACTTACGAAGAAGTCTAACTATCAAAATAGACTAATTTTGATGCCATATTAAAATTCAATGATTGGTATACAATAATAGTTTATATCTTAAGTTATTATATTATTAGTGTATATCATCTAAAATTCTTTTGGTAGAAGAAGAAAAAGACATTTTTAACAACTTTAATAAAGATAATTATACAGTTTGGTTTTAGGAATTATGAGCCAAAAAAAAAAGGATATGGATATGTCCTCTTGAGCTTGTATATACAATTACCATATCATGCAAACATATTTTATTCAAATTCATATTTTTTAATACTTTTATATTTTCTGTGATTTATAATTAATTAATTTTTTATTTTATAAGCAAGTTAAATAGAGTTTTGTAAGTCATTAGTTATATTTGTGATAATTTCTTAAACAAGTTTATTGGGTGTGGCATGATTATATTGTATAAGATTTTATTGGGTGTGGCATGGTTATATTGTATAGGATTATTAGAGCACCTTGATGATAGGATTTAACCCTGGTGTGAATCAAATTACCTTTGATCCTTTAATATTGTTAAGTGGATCAAATTACATAACAAGGAAGAAAAGGTTGCAAGTCGCATTCAATCAAAACATAACATCTATGATTTACATCCACAAGCGTGTTCTAAGCTATATCCAATTTCTCGAAGATACGGTGGGGATAGTCACCAAAGCATGGGTGTGAATATCAACTGTATGGCATTAAAATTTTTGCAGCCAATACGACTTGAACTATGACCATGATCATGACCTAAATCATGTCAGTCGAAATCTTAGATTTATTTTAAGTGTGAAAACCCTAGTTCTATGTTACAGTATTTAATAGAAGTTTCTTTCATTTGTAGAAAATTACTGATACAATTGCAAGGGATTTCTCTTAGTTTTTCAAAGAAAATTTCGAACTTATCAAGTTATTTATTTGAAGTGTTCAAATCATCTAATAATCTTGGTTCTAGTTTTTTATAATAATGGGTTAAGATTTTTTATATCTTTAGTTCATGATTCTATATAATCATTAGGTTAAGGTTATTTCCCTAAATCTAGTTCTACTTTCCTTAGGACTTGATTACAAATCAAATGTGTCGAGTTTAAGATTTCAACTTATGGTTTACATGTGATTGGTACCAAAGTTTTGGTTCTAAAATTGGTTTATATCTATCTTTTATCTTCTTATTTATTGTCCTTATTTCTTGCTTTTTGTTATTGGTTCTTAATCCTTTTTTTTTAACCTTCTTATTTTCTTTCTTGTTCTTGCATTCATTGATTTCTTCTTTATTTCATTCTTACGTTTTCTTCCTATTTTTCTTTTTATTTAATATCTTTTAGAGTGTACGACAATAGAATAAAAAACTTTTGACAAAACAAGAAAAGAAAAGAAAGTGCTAAAATAAAAGTTAACTTGTAAAAAAATCATTTTTTTCTAAAGTTTAGTTAGAATCCACACATCATTGCAATTATTCATAATCTTTGAACTCCTTTGTTTTGTTTTCATTATTGTTACTTATTTACCTTTTCCTCTATTAAAATTTGAGATTAACTGAATACTATTAGTTAGTTCAATTAAGAATCAAAAGGAAAAATGAGTGGTAAATGTAAGAGTATATGAGCAACATCAATAGAAAAAGGCCAAAATTTAGAGTGAAACATAAGTGAATTGAATGACGTTAAATGAGGGAAACATGTGAGATAATGTTGTGAGATTATTAATAACATTATTTTGAAGGTTGAAGTATTTTTTATCAGGATAGAGTTGACTAGGAAAGGGAGGATGATATGTTCATGCTACAAGCTATACTTAAATGCATGAATATAATGTCTGGTAACATTAAGGATCAATTGGAGATGCAAAAATACTTCTATAACCAATTTACAAAGAGGAAAATTAAAATAATTTTCTAATGCATGTCGGCCACAAAGGCGAGTTCTCCAAGATGATTTCAATGGTGATGAAGGGAGAGACGAATTACATGATAATTACCAATCACCAAAAATAATATGGATAGATTTGTAAATCTAAGTGATTGGTAAGATAGAGGTTTATAGAAGAGAGCTGAGAAGAGATCATAATTTTTGAACATCAAAATGAAGATTCTTTCATTCTAAAGGAGGAATGACCCTAAGGTTTACTTCGACTGAGAGAAGACGATGAAGCTATTTTTTTACTGCTATCATTACACCAAAGAGGAAACGGTAAAATTTGCAACTATTGAATTTACCAACTATGCTATTATTCGGTAGGATCAACTTATGATTAGGCTGTAACCCAATGTGAATGTAATTTTCATATGTTTACACTCTATTTGTACCTAATTTTTGCTTAAATTTTCTTTCATAAGGCTTGAACTTATGTGTTTTTTGTAATTTTTGGATGTAGGTACTTTGTGCGAGAGAATTGGATCAAGAGGATTAGGCCCAAGCCAATCAACTGGGACCGCAATCTAGAGCAGGTCAAGCAACTACAGCCGCATCTATCCACTTACTACCACTTCACATTTTGGTCACAGGCCACGATAGCTTGGCCTTTGGCCACCGCCTCATTGAGAGAATGCAAAGATTTTGGGTACTAATTTGTCCATTTAAAATTCCAAACAACAAAGAAGATTTATAGGGACCAATTCCAAAGAAGAAATTACTAAGATATGAAAGAAAGTATATCTAGAAAATGTAGGTTTTTAAGGTTAAATGTGAGAATTGACCATATAAGTAGGGCTAACTTGAGGACTATATAAATAATAAGATAGAAAGAGAAAGGAGAGATGACCTGATAATTTCATCATCTATCCGTCATTTTTGGAGACATATATTCTCTTTTCATTAATAAAAAACACATTTTTCTCTCATTAAAATCATTGGTCATTGTTTTATTTATTTACATT
>JANZXR010000003.1:29662433-29679355 GCA_027575705.1 Erythroxylum echinodendron
AATAATAATATTTTTATATTATTAATAAAAATTGTATATAATTAATAATAAAATAATAAAATTTTAATAAAATTTTTCTTAATGAAAATAGAAAAAAATATAAAAAATTATCCTTTAATTATTTGTATAAATTTCTATATAAATAAAAAATATAAATACTTTTTAAATATAAATCACATATAAGAGAATAAAATTTATTGAATAATTAATAATAATATTTTTATAATTAATAATAAATTGTTTATAATTAATAATAAAATAATAAAAATTTTATAAAATTTTTATTATTTTAAAATAAAAAATATATAAAAATTTATTTATCATAATTGTGTGTGACTTTTTAATTCGACATGATTTTTAACTATTTTAATATTAGAGATATAATAATCATTTATTATACATTACATTCTATTTCATCTATTTTTTAAACAATATTTCATTACGTTATATTATGAATTTTTCTATCTCCAAACAAATTTTAACTATATCACATTTTATTCTATTATAAACTATTTTGGTGGGTTTCATTTATTAACATCCAACCAAATACGGCTTCGAAAGACTTATTTAGGAGAGCGAATCCAGTACAATAGACCGTATCTGTTTGCTCTAGTCTGTTTAGTTCTCCACCAAAAATCAATCAACCAGCAACTCCTCTGCACCACCGCCATGTCCTCCTCCGATCCCAATAAATTGATTGCTAAGGCCGACAAATTGTGAGTCCCTCCCTCTCTCTCTGTCTCTCATTTCAACAAACTTGTCCTCACATGTGATTGCAGCATCGAACTCTCTTACCATCTTTCAAGCCATAAATGGCATGCGCGATTTGATCTGGATCTTTTTGTAGATTGATTTTGATTACTTTTTGGGATTTTTATCATCAGAACAAAACTTAGTTTTACAAGGTGGAATGCTGATTGGGGAACTGCCACTCAGTTGTATGAGCAAGCTGGTTTGTGATCTAATCTCTCACAAAGGTGCTTTCTTTTGATTTCTTCTTTAACCTACTGGTAATTGTTGTTTAATTCGTGTTCTGTGGCAGCTAATGCTTTCAGGGTTGCCAAGAATTATGAGAAAGCTAAGGCTGCTTTCGAAAAGGCCTCCAAAGGACAAGAGATGCTCTCTTCGTATCCTGACTGTATTTTTTTTTAAAGCTTTATTTTGATTAATTCATTATTGTGTAGACGGATTGAATTTGTGCCCCTTTTGTTGTTGTTGTATTCTTTAACCACCAAAACCAGCCCGTGGGATGCTGCTAAACACATGGAGTCTGCTGCTGGTTTGGCAAAAGAACTAGGTAACTGGAATGAAGTTGCTGACCTTTATAGAAAGGCGTCCGAGTTGTACATGGAGTGTGATAGACCGCAACCTTCGTCAGATGCTTTAGCAAAGGCTGCTCGGTAACTTTTTCTTCTTTTCTTATTCTTCTTGTTCCTGGAAGATACAATTTTTTTAGCTTTCACATTTTAATCTAACTATATTTCTGAAGTTCTTTACCTTGCTTTTTCTTCCTTTTTTATCCTTCATGTCCCTAGAAGATACAATTTTTTTAGCTTTCACATTTTAATTTAACTATAATTTTGAAGTTCTTTACCTTCACTATCAACTTTGGGTCACTGTCCAGATTCAATGCTTATGAGAGATAATATACCTTGATCTTGCCACCTTTTTCATCTGAAGTTCAAGTTTGGATGGTTAAATTAGAATGTTCTCTAATTTATGACTTAACGGCATATTTGGGGATGCTTAATTTCAAAACATACATATTACAATTATCGTCATGTTTGCTCATTGCTCATTGTTGCCTTGCAATAATTATGGTGATTCCAGTCAATTGCACATTTGTCTTGCACTCTCTTTCTCCTTTTTTTTTTTTTAACTCACTCTGTTTTTTGTTGGGGTAAATTGCATGATGACTGCTGTTTCCGTTGTTATCGGACAACCCTAGTTAGTTTCAATTTACTTTCAGAGGTCCCTGAAGTTAGATGATTATCAAAACAGGACCTTTTGACACTATTATACTATGTAACTTATGAAACTGTCAGCAAATTATTGTAAGTAGAAATATTTTCATTTTGTTAACCAATTCTATTTGTTAAAAAAATGAAAATAAAATCTATACTGACGAAACATGTAAAAGAAATGCCTCTTTTACTAATTGTCAAACTATAGGAACCTCCGAAGCTAAATTCAAACAGGGTGGTGTTTTCGAATAACATTGAAACCATTAGGGCCTTATTACAATTTACTTGTTCCATTACTGCAATTGCTCTCCCAGTCTGATGCAAATATTGGTGATGATAATTTAGGTTTTGAATGTTCTCTCATTTTGTTTAAGTTGCGTTCAAGTTTTGAATGTTGCTATATTTATTACTGCTTTCTGTTTGTGGTGCCCAATATTGCTACTAATAACTTTTCAAAGTTAAATATGCCTCACTGAATCCAAGTCTTTGAGTGGTCTTCCTTGTCATAGTGCTCTAGAAGATGCAATGCCTGACGCTGCTGTCCAACTGTATACTGATGCTTGCGTGATTCTTGAAGAGGATGGCAAGGAACAGATGGCCTTTGATCTTTATCGTGCAGCTACCGCCGTTTATGTAAAACTGGAGAAGTGAGATATGCTTTTTCTTGTTTCTTTTATATTCACGTCAAAAGTTTTTAGGTGGGAACTGTTCTGCTTATAAACCCAATTTCAGTTAAGCAACAACTATTATACTTGTCACTTTTTAGGAGTTATTCTACATGCTTTCTACCTTATTTGACAATCAAGAAGACTTAACACTGATAGTCATTTGTTGGGGTAAATTACAATGGTAAATGATTTTTATGTTATAAACGCTGCAGGTACACAGATGCTGCAGCGTATATGTTGAGATTAGGTGTAGCAGCTGACAAATGCAATGCTAGAAACAGCCAATTCAAGGTGGAGATGAGTGCTCACGCTCTTCTTGAATTTCTTTATACTTGTTCCCTCCTTTTCTGCTTCAACAAATTTTCAGAATTGTTGGGAATCTAATGTGCCAGTTCTAGTAGGGATCTAGATTGTTTCTTTGACAAGTCTTCTATGGTTTCAAAGTAGTTAAACATTTTGTTTAGCAATTCTTGGAACCTAGGTCTTTATCTATGAATTGAGGCCTTAAAGTTCGGTTGGTCGCTGTGGTGATTTCAGGCCTACCTTAGTGCCATTGTTGTGTACCTTTACGCCCATGATTTAAAGCAAGCAGAACAGTGCTACAATGATTGCTCACAGTAAGTAGCCATGTCTTGGAGCCTCGAGAAGAGCTTGCCTGTGGGATTTCACGTTTGTTTTTGGGGTTAATTTATATTATATGAAAAATATACTACTTTTCACTTTTTCCAGGATTGATGCTTTTTTGGGAAGTGACCAGGGCCGCTGTGCTAGTAAACTACTCTCTGCTTACAGGGAAGGCGACATTGAAGAAATCAAACGTCTGGCTCAGTCCAGCACTATTTCACATCTAGACAACGTGGTATGTTAAACATATCCTCTTGTTTTTCTAAGTTGCATTCACTCATCTCATATTGATATTGATGATATACTCTGGGATTATGCCTTTTTCTCTAGAAATATGACAATACAAGTTTTTCTGTGTAACTTTCTCAAGATCTAACCTCGATCAAATGGTGACAGATCATCAAGCTTGCTAGAAAACTACCTACTGGTGATTTAAGTGGATTCAAGAATGACGGTGGCAACGAGGAAGAACAATTGGACGAGAATGATCTCACATAGTTCTCATTCTGAAGATTCTTTCTATTAAGGGGAAGGGTTGCCTTGTCGACTGTGGAATTTGACCGAGTGTTTCCACTGATGACCTTTGTGCTTTGAGTGTGTTTGTTTTTCCTTTTATCATGTAAATCTGTTTTACAATCTGTTCTCTACTTGCCATTGTTGAAACTATACTGAATTTATCTGATGTAGATTGTATATAACATTCCCAATCTGAGGCCATCAGAATAGTATCAAGCCAAACCATGATAAATTACAATGTACCAACACCATTAAAATTAAAACATAAATCAGGAAACTGACTAAACATTCACTTAGACCTAATTTTTATTAATTTAATGCAATACTAATTACTCATGTAAGCATAATCTACTGAACCAACCAAGAATGTCATCCAAAGTCTATCGTTTATCTTCATTTCGTTTGGGGGGAAGACAAAAGTATAGATTAGTTGGTTATGTTTCAGTTAGTTGTTAGTGTTTATGATACTCATAAGTAGCAGCCAAAACACATTCTCTCAGCACTCTCCTTGCAAATGGCCGCCTATCACCCTTCACTATTACTCTCCTTCCTCTCCCTTCTCTTCCTCCTGCTAACCACTCACACCCTCACCGAACCCCTCTGTCCGCCGCTGGCCACCACCCTCCCCGATGCTAATATCACTTTCATAGCTGCTTCCACCACTCATAGCACTTCCCCAAATATTACACAACCTCCGCCACCTTCACAGCCATTAACACCAAAACCGTTTTCATCGTCACCGTTATCACAACCACCACCACCACCACCCCAACCACCACTACCTTTACCTCAGGTACACCGCCAAAACCAAATAGAAAACATAATCGACGCACTCATTGGCTCCGGCGACTTCTCGGACTGGGCCAACTTTTTCTCCGCTGCTGACGCTTCCACCTTTCCTCTCTCTGCCACCTTTTTCATCCCCGCCGATGACTCCTCATCTTCGACCGTCTCCGATATCTCCGTCAACCCTTTTATCTTCGCTTACCACACTGTCCCTCAACGCCTTTCATTCGCTGAACTGTGTAAACTTAAGCCTTTTTCTCGCCTCCCCACTCTTCTTCCCGCCAAAACCATTCTCATTACCAACAACTCTGTCTCCAACTTCACTCTTGATGGTTCTCGCCTGTCACATCCCGACCTCTATACAACGGCGATAGTCGCCGTTCACGGCATCTCTAAACGCCTGGATTACTCTGCTTATGGAGATACTGGAATCAAGCCTTTACAGCCGCAACCGCTTCTGCCACCACCGCCGTCACCAGTTACAATGATTGTACCTGCAGGCCAAGAGATAGTTGGCCAACACAAGGGGGATGCGAGCCACTTGTCTGCTAAGGTTTTGGCTGTTTACTTGGTTACTTGGACGGCTTTCGTATTAAAGATTCAAAGTTGGAGTTGATATAGTTGAACACAAACACTGTTCTGGTTTCTCGTGTTGTTTTCGTATGAAAGATTCAATCTTTAGAGTTTATCATAATGGAAGAAATGGCAAGAAGTGAGTGTATAGTATTAGTTTCTTATAGGCTTCATGTTTTGAGGTTCTGGGGTCTTTGGAACGCTCGTTCAGGACTCTATTAGGATCTTGCGTTTCTAGTTTCGAAATTCAGTTGAACAGTATTAGGTGCAATTTCTCATTATTGATCTCGAGTTTATGGATTCAATATACAGTCTTTAGTTTGTTTCTTTGCTATCCAAGTTAGTCTGATGTAATTTGATAAGAAAAAAGAAAAGGAATGAAGGCATTGTTTTCAACTCATTTTCATCATCTAAATATGGATAAATGATGTGATGTGGGTGAGCATCAGTACATGTAGAAAACGCTTAATTGGCCATAAAAATATGTCATTCACTATACTACAGTTGTAAGCTAGATCCCTGTACACATATAGACAAACAGAAGTCAGGATCAGTACAGAAAGAAGAGCAGGAGCATCCTGGGAATCAATCGACAAGTGTAACTTGGAGGGAATGAAAATGGGTTTTCTCTTAATGGTTAGTTTCCTAGTAATGTATACACATCAGTAAAAATATTAGCAAATCAACTTCTGTATCTGCTTCTCCAGTGGGCACGAGACAAAATATTTGTCAAAAATTTTAAAAGAATGGTCTAACCTGTGGGAAGAATTATCTAGCTAACCTAAAAGAGAGGAGATTTATGGCACCTAAGAATTCTGTTTATTTATCTGTACTTCTTTCCTGAATCTCTTCAATCAATGTTATCAGTGCCATTCTTAGTTCAGCACTTTGTTCCTCGCTGCAAATTATCCTGCGCATTAACTTTAATTCTTCCGGATTTGCTTTCTCAAGTAGTCCTTGCAGTACATGCTGCACTTCTTCTACAGGAGGAAGACTTCCTACTTTGTAATCATGGCTCCGGTCCTGTTTGTGGGGTGTGAAATCAGTGTGAAATTCGGCCTTTGTTACTGTAAGACATTGACCAAATCCAACTTGGAACTGATCAACTTTATTCATATGACAAAACTTTGTGAGCTTTTGATTCCAGTACTCCATACACTGGTGATTTGCGTCAAGAGCTTCAATTGCCTGGGATTATAATGACGAAAAATCAGAACTCGAATAATTTAATCCACAAGCAGCATCAAACAGCTTGGTGACATTAGATATCTCCACCTAATAATTATAAGTACACTGATAAGAAATGGAATATGACATGCCTGGTATATTTACCTGAATAATTGATTGAGATGCAAAACCAAACATTTTAAGCCCGTCAATGCTCTCTAAAGGCCGCAAAGGGGGCAGATCACTTTCTCCTAGGCTCCTACGTCTTACAATTTCTTCATTTAATCTTTGCAGCACCATCTCCCAGCACATATCCGCTGAAATGTTCGCAAATGCCTCTTGTGGGCATTCTTCTAATGACACCTACATGCATAATTCAAATGTGAGTCAAGTTCAAATGCAGGTCCTCCAAAGGTCAACAGCTTGATTTTATTGACCTACTTAGCTATTTCTACAGCCGGGGTTAATAATTGGAGTTGGAAATAAAGCACAATTTGGCAAGAAAAGCTCACCTTAAAAAGGGGGCCAAGGAGCCCAGCATCCAGCACTTCTGAGATGTAGCTACTAATTTTTGTTGGATTAAGTACACTAAAGAATTTTACACGGCTTTTGAATCCTGTACTCAACCACAATGGAACTGTGTGAGTAATGACTATAATGAGAAGTAATTGAAAAAGGAAGAGAATATCTCAAACAAATTTCTTAAAACAGACTACCTTTTGGGAATATGGCCTTCGAATTGCACCAAAGCTTCCCAAGTATGATGGATCCAATATTAATTGGTTCAACATATGAATTTAACTCCAGTAGGTTGTTTTGAAAAGTCGAAGATACTCCTTCCTCCCAGCTGTCAAGCCTTCTGGTATCGGAGAAACTGCTAGGTTGCACCGTTAAACATGGACTTGGAACAAAAAGATCGACACCAAACAACTTATTTCGAGATGTATTGGTATCGCTAAGGGACTTTGGATATGAAGCACAATCTCTGTTAATTTCTTGAGAGTCCAGCGTCTTACAATGACTAACAAATTGTGCACAACCAGACTCATTTCTTGGGTCCAAACTCCCAACTTTCTTCCTCTTGTGTAGTGATGAAACAAAAATCTCATCCTCCTCTGAGATATCTATCTTGTGTGAGCAATCAGATGCAAGCAAAATCTCACTTTTGTCATCAATGGACTTAGGCAGAGCATGATGATTCAAATCTATGCAAGCCTCTTGCTCTACCTTGGTTTTGACAACTGAATTTTTGTTAAAGACTTCATTCTGACCATCAGCTTGGACTACCTCTGAAGAAGCATGACTACCAGAGCCAGAAGAGGCACTGATACCAAAAGTTTCTTCTATTCTTGGAGAACATGATTGACTTTCTTTCAGCTTACAATTATCAGATCTGAATGACTCACCCATAAGATCCAACTTGGATGGACAAGTATCAATATAACTAACAGAATCCAGACCAAGTTCTTTGGTTGCCCAAATTCTTAGAGCATCAAATCCTTCCTCCAATGCTTCAACGAGCATGTTTAATTCATCCAGCGTGTATCGGAGGTATACAAATTTGTGATCCGTTTCACATGAACAAAAATTGTTAGCATGTTTAAGACAGGCAAATTGCTCACTGGAACAGTCGCAGCTTGCAGCAGATAGGTGCAAATCATAAAAGCATGAGGAACATTCTCTCTCCTTCAAATCAAAGTCCTTTTCCATCTTTTGCAGCTTAATGTTAGTTGGAAGATGTTGTAGTCTTTCTTCCTCCTTCAGTATTCGTGTCTATGAAAGTATGCAACTGCTTTAGTTCACTTTAGAGTATCCAAATTTTATACGCAAAATAGCACAAACATGAGAATTTGTTTGCATCAATGATAACAGAAGAGGAAGGCAGAGTACCTTAATTGCCTTAGTAAGCAGCCCATCCTTGCCACATACTCTTCTCCACCTGATATTTTCATCAGTTTCCTTCCGAAGAAGGATTAGCTCCCATAAGGCCTTAACTGCTTCCTGTGCTGCTCCCAGCAATAGCTTGTCATGGGATATTGAGGTTTTGCGACACTGCATACTGTACAGTTCAATTGCATTCTGCCCATGTACTAACCAATCAACAGGGGCAACATTAACTGCCTCAGCACAGTTGAAGCCACAATTAAAACCAGAGTGGTACGCCCTTGGAAAAGTAAGAACAAACTCTCCGGCATGCTGAACAACACGATATACTGGTACTGATTCAGCTTTCAAAAATGAAGGTGATAACTGAGTCACCTGCCACCATGTATAGAACAGTTACTAGATGTTCAAATAGGTCCTAATTGGTTGATGTATCTATATGCTTAGACAAAATAAATAAATAAAAAGAAAAAGCAACTATTCTATTACCAGTTCATTCAGCAAATCAGGCTGTTCATCAAATAAGTCAGGCAAAAGTTTTCTCATTGTATCCTCCAAATGAGTGGCATGACTTCCGGGTACTCCATACCATACCTTTGGATCACCCCAATGTAAATAGTTCAAGGAGTACAGATGGTGGTCCTCAACATGCTGTTCCAAATGTAAGAGAAAAAACACCAGAAAGAGGAGTTAGAAGGGCATCAATAACATATAAATCTGCAACAAAGAAATTGAAAACCAACATCACAGGCAGAAGGTTCAATAAAGAGAGATTAGAAATTGGGATCAAGGTGAATATAAGATAATCGTCTCTCAGAATGCACCGTTCAGGATTCCTAAAATCAATTTACTGCAATAGTAGTATAAGAACTACGAAATTTTCACTCCTACTCATCTCTGTTTCTTACAGAAAAATTCAGGTGTCAGACTTCTTTAGCCCAAAGTTTATTTTCCACTTATCATCTATAATTTTTAGAGAAATAAAAAGTAAAACATAGAAGCTCACAAAATATTCATTATTGCATTTCGTAATTTTAAAGGGAGACATTAATCAAACAAAATAAATAAGAAACTGAAGATTTTTGCACAAACCAAAAGTAATAATGTTTGTTTTGATATCATACAAGACTTTGACCTACCCAACAAAATGATGAGAAGCACATTCCAACATATAGCCATGGCACTAGAACTCCAGAGATATCGCTTTCCTCAAAACATAATACAGAACCAGGCAAGCGTGGGAGATTATTTAAATTCCAGCCGGACACTACATACTGTTTGCAATCTTCATCAGTTACCAAGGATGAACCCTTGGGAAACCCACTTCCAAATGCTCCTGTTTCTAAGTCAGCTCCATAGTATACCTGAGGATGTTAGAAGAAACATAAATTATACGGATAAAGTGAAGCAACAGACTAGAGAAAGAGTAAAAATACCAGGAGGACCATAACCTACCTCAACCTCATCCGTTGGTTGCTCAATGATCCGCCAGTATTCACCTTCAATATCTTGAATAGATGGTTCCCATTTAAAGTGTTCACCAGCACCGGGCTTCATTTCATCATTTAGATCTTTCATTTCAAAGTAGCACTTTTTGAAATTATCAGCATATTTTTGAAATTCTTGAAGTGTGAAGTCTGATCCTGTCTGGAATCCAAATTTCTCAACACTTGATTGCATACAAGAATCAGCCTGTGTTCTGGCGCTTCCCATTTTTGAGTTTCTCTTTCTTTTTCGCTTCCGACTTTTATTCTTCTTTCTCATAGGCTCCCTATTTTGAAGCAAGTCTACTTGTTGAATACGTGTAGCAAATTTAGCATGTTCCCATATATCTTTCTCTTTGAGGCGACAAGGTGGATTCCATGAAGATGGAGGGACTATCCTGCATATTCCAAATGACTCTGCTTTTGAGCGTATCTTTGATATGTAACCAACTGCATCTTCAAATTCCTGTAAAATGAACCATCACATGTATTTAAATTTTTAAAAGAAAACAACACTAAGTTATAAGAAATGACATCAAATCTATTCTTTTGTTTTATATTTTTATTTGTTTAACAAGATAAATACCTCTATAGTCGGATAAAATACAGGAGCATCATCAATGCAAGGCAGGCAAGTTTCATCTGGAACCCATCTGGCTGTTACCTGAACAGCATTACAACAATGTTGCTACGAGCATCATAAGTTGAAAGAAAAATGTCAAAGAGCTACACCAACATATCATGTGCACCCATTGTAATTCAGATGTGTGATTGACATCCTCTGCCTAAACAACTTGAAACTAAGGGAACCCAAACTGGCTGTAATTTCCTCTCCCCGTTTGGCGACGAGTAGTAAATTCGTTGAATTTTAGAGCCGAAACCATTGATTACCAATAATTCTACATCCAAATTATATATAAGCTAAAATCCCATTAGTTATCATAATTCCATTAAACGAGTTTAAACCTAGGTAGTTATTTAATACCACAGAACAGAGATAATAACAAGCTAGATATCTTTCTGCACACACTCTTCTAGCATTACTCAGATGTGATATGCGGTGCAGAAATTTTAGGACAACTTTCACTTTGATTACCTTTCTATTTCGTGGGCTACCAGGGCCCTCAAGGGTATTGTCCATTTTAGAGTTCTTAGAAGATTGCTCCTGTAAAAGATATCACGGACAAGAAGGTTATATAAATATCACTGAACTAGTATGCGAACTATTAAAGGAATATGCTAAAAACAAAATATGTAAAAGCTAATCTTTCTTCGAATACAAACAAATTGAATACCCAAAGGAACAGTGTACGGACGTGAAAGGACCTTTATTAGAGAAGTCAGGAAACCCTAGAAAGAAGAGAATCAACAAAAGATAACAAATATATTCAAAATCCAATCAATAGATTTGAACATTGAAAACCCACGTTCATAAAAAGAAATCTAATCGTCAAAACAAAGATTTACAAAAACAATGATCTCATTAATTAGCAATTTAACACTTCAATCAATATTGGAGAAGACAAATCCGATCACTAAGAATAAATGCATAAAGAACCTTTGAAACGAGATTTGCAGAGCAGCAGGTCAATACCAAATAGATGGCAGATACAATGTTGAGTCATAATTGCACATAGAATTTGTAAGCAATTCTAACCTCCTTAACGTGAAATTCTGTAACTTTTAATTTGCACTGTTCCATTATCTGTGGAAAACCAGAACAGCAGAAGGAAGTTGATGAATCCAATACACAACTTGACCTGAAAAACACAACCTTTGTACAGTGACCTAACCGTTTGCGATAAAAAACCAAGGAAAACAAATTCCCAGGAGAAACAAAACACTTGCTCTTCCTTTGGCGATAAAAACAAAAGCTATCCCACAAATCCTACGTAAAGCAATAATAATATAAGCAAATAGGAAACAAAAAGCAATCAATTGCAACACAAATCCTACAACAAGGAGTTTCCTTTCTTGTGATCAAGATTATAAAATTCAATGGGAATTGAAAGAGAAACAACAACCTATCTAAATTCTTCCCCCCCTTCAAAATTTCCACAAAATAAAATAGATTCTCTAAACTTCACACGGAAACAATGCACAAAATAAAATTTCCTAAAAACCCCACAAAATCAGAGATTGACTTAGTCATAATAATTTGTACCTTACTAACAACAAACGAAGAAAGTGATATTCTTTGTGGCAGTGACAAAAGTTCCTCACAGGCTACCTAGGCTAGGGCTAGGATATTCATATATACATTGATTCAAACAATTATAAGGATTTGTTTATTTAAAACATTTCGTAAAAACAAACGGTGAAGTGTATTTACCTCTTAGACGGTCAGGATTAGAGTTAGAGAGAATGCACACGTGTAGGGGATTATCATGTAATTAAGACAAATCCTAAGGAAGGCATTAGAAATAAGAATAAAAAGGTCTGTGTTACTGTTATTTGGATCTAGTAACTTCCAGTACAAGACAAAGTCGTTCAAACTGGGTGTTTTAAGAGAGAGAGAGAGGAGATGTTCTAGATAGAGAGATCTACGACAGATGGGGATGAGAAGAGACTAGAGATGAGAGACGGTTCAAAACCCGCCCAATAGAACTGAGTCCCGCACGCACGCGGTTTTAACGGAAACCGGTGGTGGACCCCTGATTTCTCTCACTTTTCATTATAATATTAATACCAAAAGTAATTAATTCGATGAGATGGAATGGAGGACACTTTTCCAGCTCTCTTTGTGCCACGTATGCAAAATGGTGCTTAGCGTGACCGTCTGGTATAACTCACGTGTCAATTTTTTCTTTTACCCCCGAAAATAATTCGGAATATTAATGTATCGGATCGGTCATCGGTCCGGCTCATCGATGAGCTGATTGGCCATCACTCAGGTCATGGTTCGACAGGCTATGAGGGAGTTGGGTCGGCTTGGCTTGCCTTTTTTTTAAGTAAAACAATTTCAAAATGGCATTATTTTAGAAAAACGTCGTTTTATAAAAAATAAGTAGATCACGGGCCAGGCTGACTATGGCCTTGCTAGTCCGAGCTAAAAATAGGTTGGACCGAGTTAAGTCATTATTGACATCCCTAAAAACAACTTGTTCGAGTACAGAAGGAATAGTTAATAAGTAGATAATTAATGCATTTTAAATTTTAAAATTTTAATGATATAACCTGTATTTAAAAACTATAATCGCTTTGATCGAAAAAATCTTGAATCATTCAAATTTTTTGTTTGATTTTTATCTTTACGGTTTAATTATTGATGTTAAAAATCAACCAATTTATTAATTAATTGATCAATTTTTATAAATTAATTATAAACTAAAATAAATCAATTAAAATCTATTTTTAATTAAACTTCAAATAATCTCTTTTAATTATATTTTAATTTCTTTAATTTTATTCAATATTTAGTCAATTTTATAACAACCTAATACTAATTTAAGCTTTCGAACTTTAAACTTATTATCTTATTAATTTATCTTCTCATCTGTTTTTAAAATATTGATTATAACGTTATCATTAGTTTTCGTAAAATTTTAATTACAAACTCTAAAATATGTCATTTTTAATTCTTGACACTACTTGTGACATTGTACATAATATTACGCAATGTAAATTTGAAGTTTACAATTAAGTGCCTGTTTAGTTGAGCTTTTAGAGGATAAATAAGTACTTGTTTTTCATCACAAAATTTTTTTTAAGAAAAATGAGTGTTTAGTTGTAAAATAAAAAAGTATCTTTTTTAGTAAATATAACTTTTTTGACAGCTAAAATATAGTTTTTTTAAGAAGTTCATATTTGAAGCTTCTAAAAAAAAGTATTTTTTAGGTAGATTTTGTAGATCAATTAATGACCCTATTTTTTAATTTCTTTTACCTTTATGTTTTACACATAATTCTCACATTACTTACAAACACATCTTTACGTTTATTTTGAGATTTATATAATATCATTTGACTTTTTTATAAGTTTTAATATTTATTTTTGATATTAATTAGTTTCACTTATAATCTATACAAAAGATTTGGTTAGATATATTTTCATTTATGTTTCATATGTTTAAAATTATATAATAATTAATATATTGTGCTTTACATATTGTTTAATATATTTTAAATAATATTTATATGTATAAATAATTTTTATTACAAAATAAAATATAGATAAAATTAAAAGTACTTTTTATTTTTATATTGACAAACAGTCTATTATATGAAGCTTATTCAAAAAAGTCTTTTTTTAAATAACAATCAAACAGTTAAAAACAGTCAACTAACTTCTTAAAAAAGTTCTTCTTAGAAAAATTCTACTGACAAAAGCTTTACGAATATAAGCTCATCTAAACAAACACTAAGATTTATTCAAGTAATTCAACAAGTTTTACCTATTAAAAAAAGTAACCTTATAAAAGAACAACGCGGTTCATCTGTTGATTAAACATATGATCATCGATTAGTGTGTATTTAACATAATTGATTTAAGCTTATTATTTAAATTGGAACAACTAAGATATATTGTTTGAAAAATGAGTAGAATTTATTAACACAAACAAAACTTACACAAGGTACAAGAATTAGCCACACAAATACCCATACAATTGATTAATTAAGTCTATGCTAGAACAACAATTGCTAGCAACAATGTTTCCGTAAGTTTTTCATTCATTGGTTGATCTTGAGCTGAAACTCGATCATGTGCCAGTAAGATTCCCTAATTCAGTTGATGATAGCATCTTCAAGTTTCACAACTTCCCTTCGATGACTTCTGTAAAGCCAAATTGGAATAAAATAATAATATTTTATTAAAATAATAATTGAATAAAACAATATCATTTTACTAAATTTGGCAAAAACAACCTACTGTTTTAGACTGTTCAAGCTTCATTGGGTTAGGATTGGGCTGCTCAAAAAGAATTTCAGACCGAACCTAGAGAAAGGGTTTGTTCAAGCAAGAAAGTTCTCAGCCCCGGCCGTGGGCAGGGGCGAGCTGGGCCCCTGTCCAGGGCCCACTTTTTTATAAAAAAATTATATATATAGTTTATTAAAAAAATTTTTAATTATTTTTTAATTTAAATAAGAGGCCCACATTTTCTTTTTCACCCAGGGCCTACAAAATTTCAGAACCGACCCTGAAAGTTCTGCAGACAAAAGCTGGGATTCGAGATCATTTATACATATATCTATTCGTATCGTTGGTGACAAAATATTCAAAAAGACCAGTAAAATCTGTTTGGACCTCAAAAGGGTATGCGCAAAAGCCTACCCCTCTTGGAACAGTTAGCATCTTATCAGCCAAATTATAAATTACAATAGAACATGAAAATGTGATATGGATTTACTGAAGTTACTTTAACTGGATGTGGGGAAGCATTTAGATTGTGAACAACATAAGGGACCGGTTGATAGCTCGTAAGTTGTACTTGATCTGTATCCAGGATTTGACACTGAAATTGAGACTCATGCAAATGGATTAGAGCATCAAAGTTGATTTCAAAAACATCGAGGAAAAAAACAGTTCAAGTCTGCACAATGCACAGCTGAAGTTTAATCATTTCGTAAGGTATTCCCATGTATGCTCGAGTTAATTCAGTAACTTGATCTCTTACTAATTATTTATTAGGGGAGTTATTACCTCCAATTCTAGCTTTACCTGCCCTTCTCTCCCGTTTCCTTTTTGAGGTTAGGGGACCACTGTGAAGTTATTAGGCATCCTCATCCGCTCATCATTCTGATTCAGACAAAGGGAAGGCTCATCTTCTAATAAGGAACTTCCTTTAGAAACCAAGCTTTGATGAACAATTTTCGTAGAGCTCAAATTTGGAGAGTTTGTTTTAGGATTCACCTGAGCCAAGACTGATAACTCATTAGTAACTAAGGCCTCCACTTGATAAGGTTCCACCATTAATAAACAATCTCGGGGGGGCACTTAAAGCAGTTTTTTATATTTAAAAGATTAGTTGGTTATCCCCCTAATTTAATTCTGGTATAAGTATTTAGGTTACAAAAGTATAGTTTTAAAGGGTTTGAACTTGATAAATAATGTATCCTTACAAATAATGTACAATAAATGATTTTGGACCAACTCCAACACCAACACTAATCTTGTTCTGGAAATTTTATTATTCACTATTTAAGATGCAACTAACGTTTGACACTAAGTTATAACCCTTGTTGGTTTTGTACTATTTCTCTTTGTAAATTTAAGACGAGTCTAGTGCACTAGTTTAGGATGAACTCTGGCACTATTCTTTTCTTACTTCGCCGCTTCTCAAACCTTTACAAAATATGGGTTCTTGTTATATTTATTTGTTTACATCTTCAAATTAGGATTAGAGATATGTGATATTATATCATTTTACTGAAAGAGTATATTATTTTGAGCAAGAAGGCCACTCTCGGATGAATTTACATGATTTGATGATTGACACATGCCTCCCACGTGAGTCATTAACTCTTCAGCCTTTGGTTTACGTATTGTGCCTTTCTTGCTGCGTTTTGTTCCTTATAACCTGCGTTTTTGTATCTCACTTGCAATGACATGATAGTGTATTAATGACTTAAGCTATAAACGACTGTGCTTTATGTAATGCTTCAAACATGTATGATACGACTGTGTTTTGAGATAAATTCTTCAAACATGTAAGTGGACTTTTGTCTCCACATGTTTTAAGCTTTAGTTTTAATCTTCAGCTCACAGATTCTTCGAGAAGTATTCTCCCCCTTCTCTCTTCGACAACTCTCAGACACCAACACACGTACACCTTCTGTCTTCAATTCTTCATGAATTTTTGCAGTATCTGAGTTGAAATGTTGGAGTATCTGTCACAAATTTCGTTCCTACTCCATCATCTTCACTCAGATCTGAAACACCCGAGAGAGTTAAGGAAAAATCCGAAACCCTAGTTTTCCAAAAACTTTGTGAGATCTGCTGAAATCAACTTTGATTTCAAGTGGTTTCCCTCCTATTTCACCAATTGTAGCTCAGATTGAAAAAAAAAACCCTAAGGAAAAATCCCCAAATCCCGAAACCCTAATTTCCACCCCTTTTGTGAAATCTGCCAGATCTGACTTCGGAATCAAGGGGCTTCCTCGATCTGTAAGTATTCCCTACAGAAAATGAATTTCTTTTTAGTTAAAACTTTTGTTCCGAAGTCTGATGGGTTCATTTCTGCGGTGATCTTCTCCAGGTTGAAAATCCCCTTGGTGATTTGGTCCCTGACAAAGTGCAGACGCACGTCTATGTGCTTG
>JANZXR010000003.1:29684157-29697099 GCA_027575705.1 Erythroxylum echinodendron
AATAATTATTAAAATTTAATTACATATAATTTAATTATAAATATTAAATTATTCATAATTTTTATTGATAATTAATTCTAACTTATTAAATATATAATCTTGAATTAGATTATTCATAATTTTTATTAATAATTAAATAATTAAATAATGTATATTTAAATGATAGTAAATCATATTATGAAAAAAAAACAGAAACAAGAAATAAAAACCACTTTTTATAGTTTTCATAATTTTTGAAAACTGGAAGAAACCAAAAACCAAAAACTGAAACTGAAAACTAAAACAAACAGGTTTTTTTTTACTGAATTTGAAAACGAAAACAAAAATTCAAAAACAAAAATAGAAACAAACACCCCCTTAGATTAAGACCCAATCTTGAAAAAAATATGGGTGTGTATCACGTGACTATTGGATGTGCTGAACGAAGTACTCTACCAAGAAAAGACTTCTTGTGAAGGGGTTATCTAGCTTACTGGAGTTGATTGCCGGATAGGTTGGGTGTTTATTGTAGTTTTGTGAGTGACACCTTGTCTGGACTATGTGTGTGTGACTTGGCCCTTGCTTGGTTGTATGTGTGGATTACATTGATATGGATTATAGTACATCGAAAGGAAGCTACAGATTGGACATGGGTGACTTCTAGCGTGCGTGACTTCTTTGTTGCATCATTCTTGGTTGGTAGCATAATCTTTGAGATTATTGCCGTTGTGTTGGGCGTGGATCTCTTTTGGATTATGTAGTTGTTGTGCCTCACTGCTGTATGTGTTTTGGCTATCCCTTGTGTATCTGATGAATTATTATTTTTGCAGTAAACGTGTGTGAGCAGCTGACTTCCTTATTTGAGCTTTTCATGTAACCAAAGTTTTTTTTCCTTTGAGAGTGGCGTTGGGTAATTTTGTGGCTATCGTTTTTGGTGTTAGTGTGCGAAAATTTTAGAAGTTTTCGTGACTTTGTAGCTACTATCTTTATTGTTGGTTTGGTGCGAAAAGCTTCGTTAGTTGTCTTGGTTATTGCAACTCTATTGAGTTAACGTTTCGGTGATGAATGATAACAGATAAATGTGGTGTACATATTTTTCTAACTACTTTTTATATCTTATCCTAGGCTTAGTTTACTTAATCTCTAACTAACCACGATTAACTCCCATGATCAAGGGGAGATCTCTTATCCATATATTGTATTGTGTATATAAAGATGAGATGAATACAATTACATTCCAAGGGGGAATATTTCCAGAACTTAACAATGAATGTTTATTGATTTGAGACATTTTATGGTTGTTCTGTGTGGGATGTTTCAGTGACTATATCGAAGATTCATAGCGGATTTCTTAGTTGACAACTTCCCGTTCTTTCGTTGATAAAGGGGCATATTTAGGATAGTTGCTTTTTATTTCAAGTAGTTTCTTTTATGTTGAATTTTGTTTAATCACTTGAGTTGTTTATTTTATTTCGTTTTCATTAGACATTGCTTGAGAAAATCCTTTGTTGAGGTTAGTACGAGATAGTCATACTATTGGACGTGAAATTCTTTCACAGAGAGTAAGGACGAGGAATAGTATCAAAAGTTGAGTGATGTCGATTCAATAAAGCATTGTATAAAACTATTGTCGTTAGTGAAAGCATTAAATTGGATGAGGGCTCCGCAAATGTAGACAAGGTATGTCGAACTGTGCTACCAAATTTGGATATTGATCTGTTTAATTTTGTTGTTATTTTCCTGCTTTTGTTTGTGTTGAAAAATTAACAGTTGCTGATATAATTACTTTATATATAATAACTAACATATACAATTATAAGTAATAGCGGCAAAATCTTACAAATAATTGCAGTCAAGTCGCAGTTTTTGCGAAACTACACCCTAACGATTTTTTCAGTGCTGATTTCTCTCTATAACTAATACAGAAGAGGACTATTAACACTCTCTGTATCTTTTCTCTACTACTTCCAAAGCTCAAAAGCACTTAGGCATACAAGTAAGCATCGAAGATCTCTTCAGAAATCAAATTCAGTATCCATGAGGTAATCATACTATCGACTCTACACTATGAATAATAAACTATCGAATGTTCATCTGGTACTTTGTATCTACCATCTATGAATCCTAACTTCATTTTCACTTTGAGAGCTAACTTCATATCACGACTTCATGAAAAGTAATTATTACTTGTTAAAAGAGATGTTACCAATGTCATTCTAGAATGATCAGACCTTTGCAACGTTAACGAATCGTTCATATTTTGAGCAACACAATCCTCTGTTCTTGAACCGAAATCTTCCTCCTCCATACCTTGATGAAGACGGTTAACAAGGATTGAACAAAACAAAGACTACCAGCTCACTTTAAGAACTCTGCTCTAATATCATGTACAAATTGATATCAGAAAATTAGTTCATTTTCTCATACTTAGAAAATTGACTAACTGAATAACTAAATTACTAGCACACAACTAACTCTTTTATATGTGGAAAGAATAAATATATCAGTATATTATTTGTTTGTTTATCCCATGTTAGTATGTTAAATCAATATATTAATATTACATGTTAATGTATGTTAAGTGAGCTAGCACTAGCATGTCTTCCTTAATCAGTCAACTTACTTGATTTCGAAGGAGTTCCTTAAAAAAATTATTAATAGTAATGAGAAATAATTAAAAAGGATCTGGAATGATTTCAAATACCATAGGTATACTTATAATAATAATAACTAATAATCAATTATGTAATAACAAAATATTCTTATGATATAACAACAATAACTTTCAGCAAAAAAATCTTGCTAATGCATAAGATCGGGAAAGGTTAAATAGTACGAAACTTTACTCCTAATTAATACTGAGACTGTTTTCAAATGACTTATCCTTATTCCATCACACATCTTTATTCACTTTATTTAGTTTATATCACACACTTTATTAATTTCTAATGCTGCAAATACTCATTATTGTGCAATTTAAATGGATTAGGTTTAACAATGCTAACTTATAAATATATTGTTGACAGACTTAATTACTTGAACGTAGTATTTCGATTTTTCCTTCAAAACAATCTGATTACCCCATTCTCCGCTATCCTTAGTCCCTGATACCATTTTTTTCCCCCAAGCTCGCTTTCAAACAACTATTTTTTGGAACATCGACAGTGTGACGATATCTAAACTTTTATAAGTTTTTTGGCTTTTAGTTTATGACATAAAAACACATAAATGGACAAGAAAAGGAAATAACCTTATATGATAAAGGCATATTTTGCCTTCTTTGTCAGGGTCTATTACTGTCCCGTCTGTATTCCAATGGAGATATTTGATTACTTCTGCTTCAACATTTACACATCACTTTTACATTTTGTCAGTCTTGTTTTTTCATTTGACTCTTAATTAAACGTTACTTAAGCTTACAATTCGATCTTGTAGATGATGATAATAGCTTGGAAGATCGCTTGGTGCCGTGAACTCAGCAATTATTAGATGGGGCCGCCAATATGCATTTTGTCTGAAAAATAACAAAGTATCTCTGCAAGTGGACGCCAAACTCAGGCCTTCAACACAAGCTGACGCCGTTGATAAAATCATCAAAACAATTCCAAGCTGATTAGATCAGTCAACTCTAGCCCCAAAGGCCTTCCCTGGCCTTGAGGTAACAGTTTCAGAGCCAGTGGCAGTCATCAAGTTCCCACTATCTGACATGTAGAAATAATTGTAGTTGATTCTGGTGACCAGATCAGCTAAATGAGGGAAATTACCAACGTTGAGCTTGAAAGACAAGACCTGCATAATCAAGAAAAAGTGAAAAACAGTTAAATGTCACATACACATTTCTGTAACTATTAACATACGATTCCAACCAATTCCTTCTGTGGGAACAAAACCAAGGTAAACAATGCTGATGAAAAGCTTATATATCTGCACAAGGATGGATAAATCTCTGTATATACAATTCATATTTAACCACAATTGCTAATAGAAATACTAATAGCAATGATGAGTGATAGATTCTATCATGGAAGCCTACATGTTAGAAACAAAAACCATTAAGGCAAGGAGAAGAAGACTACTCTGAGAAGAAAAGCAACGCAGTCATCAAATTGCTTGTCTATTCGGTCAACCTCCATTTCACATCTAGCTTTCATTGCAGGAGCTGCTCCACTGCTACTTAGTGTTTGTTGCACAGAGTAAAAGTCCAACGCTAGGCTGAGGATGCTATTGATTCGGCTGGCAATCAAAGCCCACTTTTACAAAAGAAAATATAACCAGATTATTCCTTTGTTTGGCTGGAAGGAAGATTAAATTGAAGAGTTCAAAATAGATTGGAAATTCTAACATAGGAGGACACAATTAACAACCAGCTTATCTGGAACCACAAAGCATTGCCGCTGAATTGATAATAAATAGGCCTCATGCACTTCAATAACTTCATCCAGGGACCCAGCTGCTGCCATACCTTGGCATAGTTCGCACCACGCACTGTGGTATACCTACTTAAAGAATTGTAATCAAGTCCAAGAATGTTGAAATCCTTTTCTGATCTAAAGAATATTAGTTATCAGCAACAGGGACAAGATAAAGGCGTGACATTAATAGAAAATGAACTTGCCAAATGTTAAGCTACTTTCCTCTTCAGGGTGAACAAAAGTACACAAAATAATTCCATGAAGGTAAAAGCAATGAACTGTAAACACGTGTATTTGAAAAAAGGGTCAACACATCTTCCATAATGGATAAATAAAAACAGCATTTATATTATCTGCTTGAACTTTGAACAGCTAAAAATTGCTGCATTTTTAGACAATCTGTCCACTTGATTAGAATTTGGGTTCAGGACATGGTGGCACTAAAACAGAAAATTTTAACAAAGTGGTCATTGTGAGTAGTCATTGCTGCTGGAGAGTGTGAATGGATTGAAAATGGTGCCACTGATAGAGTGAAAGTTCCGACAAACATATTGTGACAGGAATATTCCAAATCAATTTCTGTGTTTGATATTGTCATTTGCTCAGAGTGTCAAAATTAACTTCAATAGAAAAATACATTATTGGAAGCAAGGACAAAACTGTGACCAGGAACAACCCTTGGAATCATTGTGCTGAAAAGGGAAGATAATTCCTTGTACCTCAAACAGTAATGAACTTCGACATCTCAAAGTTGAATAAAGATTCAGTGTCTAGCAGCTTAGTAGTGATCTATGTATTTCTCTTTCTGTCCAAAGGATTGCCTAAATCATTATTAACCACATAATGTTTATTGAAACTTTTAAGCAAAGTCTTACTCTGTCCATCACATATTGGTGAAATGCATCCACAAAATGGAGTAGTTTCTGTTCCACTAACCAGTGATGCTTGCGGCTCTTTGATGCAGCACCTCTGCCCTGGAAGGATAAAATCAGACAACAGTCACAATTTAGATAAATCATCTTTTTCTTTTCACCAAAGAAGCGATTTTCTTCTTCAATAACAAAAATTGCACAAGCTTCAATTAATAACAGAAAACACATATGGAAGACCTTAAAGAATAACTGTTAAATGAGAAAGAACTGGAAAGGGATAAAACCTTCCACATCCACCTCCGAGCTTTGTCAAGTACAAATTTTGCACGCTTAACCTTCAACAAGAAGCCCATCACCTGCATTGGACAGAACAGTTGGTCAACCACAAAACTACATGGAAACAGTTTGTTCAAGTGAAGCGAATAAAGGTTACCTGGTTATATTTTTTAATTGCCTCTGTATTTGCTATAAGTTCAAGAGGCCAAGATACCTGTAAAATTATTCTACAAGTGAGGACATGGACGAAGAGACAACAATAGGTCCGCTTGAATGTAGAAAGACCTTGTATGTGAATTTCAATGAATCAAGTCCATCTAGTCCAAAGGTGTTGGGACGAATTCTACGAGAGGTTGACGCAAGGGTAGGAGTACTAGGTTGTTCATCACCATCACTGCCATGATTCTTGGCGATGGAGACAATCAACAGATCTGGAGCACTTAACAGCATGGAATCAGCAGAATTCCGAATAGATTCCTGCGGCCAACAAGGAGAACTTTATCAAGATATTAAAGGGCAATATGTTCTGGATATAGCACATGATTATGCATCCAACATAATCTAACAGTAGTTTCATGCATTCAGCACTAGAATGATAAAACCCATCATCAAATAAAATCAAATTACATATACATAAAGGTTATATAATTGGTGATGAGTGCAGATAATGGAAAGAAATATCTGCACCTGTAATATGGTGTTTAACTCAAACTCATCATCCAGAGTTTCTCCCTTATCCAGTTTACCGAAGACCACGGTCAAAAAATGCTGAAGTAGATCACCTGAAAATAGCAAGTTACTAGCAATCATGGCAAGGAAAACTCAAATAAATAGCAACCATGATGTGTAAGCTCAACATAGTGGCATAGATCCCAAACTTGCCACCTTCCTTTCAGAAAAGGAAAAAACGGAAGAACTTACCCGAGCCTAGCAAGTATATGGCACGTAACACTGCAAGTTCATCCATCAATTTCCAGTCATCCATTAACTTAGATAACATGATTCTTCCGATATAGTCCACCTACAAAGTAAGAACATAAGAACCTTAAATATGTAAATTTCTTAAACTCCATTAAATAAAGTACCTGTTTCTCCATGTAAACAGTAAGACATTCCTGCATGATAACCATTGGGAGTGGAGTTGTCCTTGGTTCAGTAGTCTGAATCCAGCTAAGAACTCTAGATGGAAGGGTGCTATTTGTTTGAAAAGGCAAGAGCTCTGATACTTGGGTCTCATCCTATTTCCATATATGGGATACAATTAGAAGTCAGTTTAATAAATCATTATAAGCCAAAGACTTCTTGATCGATCATTACTTGAAAAGAAGGAAGAAGGGTCGGAAACGGAAATAAAGTTTCTAACAGCTTTGTATCATTCTGTAGACGAACATATTCAGATTTACTAAACTGAAAGCCAAAAGCATAGTTTGTTCCTCTAACTGGAGAAGATTTCATCTTTTCCCCACCAAATACAGCCTCTCGTAAAACCTCATCATTTAAAGGGGGCAAATTGAAATTTTTTGATAAATTCAATGCCCCCCAAGAATCTCTATGGAGTTCCAGTAAATTTTGTGACACAGTTATAACTGGATTTTCTGGACAGAATGGTCTTGGGAGAGGCAAATCAAACAAAACCCTTCCAACCGTGTCCACTGCTTCTGCATTTGAAGAATCAGTCCCCTCCTCAGCAGATTTTAACTTGATCAATTTTTTCTGTGACAATGCACTAACAAAGAACCTATACCAAATCTTTTCTGAATGAGCTGAAGTTGATAAGCTTTCGCCATTCTCATTCTTGACCTCTTCCCTGATAGAGTCAGAAACCAGAGGAGGAATAAACTTGGATTCACCGAGATCATCTTGTAAAAAGTATCTAGCAATGTGATCATCTTGGCCTATAAGACCTGCAACTGATATACAAAACATCTCAGACAAGGTTAGACCTGCTATGCTTTGTTTCTGACTCCTTAAGTTACTGTCAGCAATGGAGCATCCAAAACCATCCATTCCACTCCCTCTACTTTTCAAAGATACCACTGAGGCTGACATAGGAACATGGCATATTAGCTGCAATGATTTTCCAGCAGCAACAATCAACTTTGCATTGTCCTTGACAAACGAGGGGCATACATAAAGTTCTGCATCATTCTTCTCCTTTCCTTTCAATGCTTTCGTAGCACCAGACGAGGATGTAGAATCTCTTTCCTCAGTATCCTTCTTTTTAACTGTGAAAGGCAAAGCAGAACCTAAGGTAGCGTGATTAATTTCTAAGTTGGAGAACTTAGCCCGCCTCAATTGATAGCTCTCCTCCCAGAACTCAGATTTATCAGCAGTTATTGTTCTGTTGGCGTGAAAGAACATCTACAGAAGAGCAAAGATGAATCAGTTCTGTTATAAACTGTTAACTTTTCTATTTGTACAGCACATTTTGCAAGAGACGCATGATTAACAATCAACATAAATGCATCCACCAGAAATATAGTAGAACCTTTTTTTTTTTTCTGGTTTGATAACTAGAAAAGGTAGACATCAAACAGGACACGTAAATTTATAACCAAACTACTTTATGAATACAAGCATAAACTAGTTGGATGATAGAAGGTGGCGTAGCTTTTTTTTTTTCAGTACCAGGAAGAGTTGACTAAAATTTATGCTTTACAGCCTCACAACCCATAATTCAAGTCCTCAGCAACGAATCCTTAAGCCTAATATACCTCTTCAAAAGGATCATCTAGCATTCCTTGGAAAAGCCAGGTGTCAAGACCATGAATGTATGGTAATAAACTGCCCACAAAAATATGAAGCACCATTTGATAGGCTTCCTCCTGAAACAATAAAGAATAGCATTTCAACAGTCAAATCAGCAACAATTTTTGACGACAGAAGTGGGTAAAGTCATCACAACCTCACCGCCTTGCACGAGACACACTTCATCCAATTTCTTGTAAAGATAGTCAAGGATATGAACAGCCATTTCAGCAGGTGGAAAAGATGAATTACACTCAAAATACACTTGTGGAATGGCTTCAGACACTATTTGCAATAGAAGTTCAGCACCTGAGCAAAGACTAATGCAAACTAAACCATCAGAAAATAGCCAAACACAATAAACAGAGAAAGCAACCCCATAAGAAAATAACTCAACGAAATAGCAATGTGAATAACATTCACCACATTGAACTAACGCATGCATGCACAGTTGCACACTAATCATCTAGCACAAGATCCACGGGAAGAGGTCAAATCATTGCCAGGAAATTGAAACCATGAAATCCACCAACTTATGGGAGCAAAAAGTTCAACTGGCAGATGTGACGGATAACAAGACAAATTTGGAACACATAATAATCAATTTCCTCAGATTAATTAAGCAAAATTTCACTTCAATTTAATCACAATAATGTCGGAGACAAACCTCGATAAAGAACTTGACAATCCCAAAAGGGTTGGAGTAATTTCAACGCTGGAGTCGAACATTTTCACTTCTTCTTTTAAGGCAACGTCACGCAACCTCTAAATTGTAGTCGCCAAAAAAAAAAAAGTTCAAAGACATCAAGAGAAATCAAAACAAACCTATGGAACCGATTTGACTACAAGCATCAGAAAGCATATGACGAAGAGAACCACACTACCTGAAGCCATTGAGAAGCAACAGATGCAAATGCTCTCAGAGTTGGCATAGAAGTCTCCAACTTCACTTTATTAACTGAAACCTCAACAATTTTTAGACAAGTAGCAGCATACGAAAACTGGTTTAGTAAGTTGTGAAGGCTGGTGAGGGAAATCTGGGGCACGTACATCCCGCTTCTGACAACACAAAACCTCTGCCTAGTTTGATCCCAACAAAACATGGAACCAGACAGCCCTTGCATCATTTGCAGAACACCTCGTACTAGATTCACTTCGTTGGTCCTCAGGGCGGGCGAAATTGGCGTCGCGTAATGGATTCCATCGCCGAAAACAACATGGGTTTGTGTCCGCGCAGACATGAGAATCTTCAATGATGCTAAATTCGATTAGGGTTCACAGGGAGCAAACTAACAAAATGTAGAAATCCCAAGAAAACGGGAAGCAGAAGCCGAATTGAATTACGTAGTTCTTGTCTTTTCCAACTGAATTCAATTGGGTAACCTCTGTATTTTATCTTGAAGTTGGACTTTAGTTTGAATTTGTTAAAGCGGAGTCAGGATTTGCATAATTTTAGACGAACAATCAAAAACTATGACGCACATTACTTTTAATTACAGATTAATTAGTATATTATTGCCATGATGAGCTGCAAATTAACAAATAACAATGCGCCACGGAAGCAGGAAGAATTATGCCTTCCGCCTGGCAGATGAGGATTGGTATATATACATTAGGCATCACAGACTGGGCGGACTAATCTTAAACTCTTACGACTCCACTTTAAGAAGTTTAGAGGAGGTAAATCTGGAATTTTAAGGTTCTTCAAGTTCCTACGTAGCCTGGACATTTCTATGCACAAAGAATCGTCAAATACTGATTGTCAACTATTGATTGATCACTAACTCTGCTCAGCGTCAGTTTCCAACAGTCCCAAGTTCTCTAGTAGTACCAACTCTCACACTATTGCTAGAAGCGAGACGTCTGCAATTTATCCGACCAAAGAGTATGCCCAGGAGGCTAGAAGATCATTAATAGAGAAAATTACTCCTCTCTCCTTTTTTTTATAACTCAAATTCAAAACTTCTTGCAAATAAAAGCCTTAAGTGAAGAATTGAAATCAATCGGCATTCAGTGAGGAGTTGAAACCAATCAAACTTGTCAGATGATCTTAAATGGTTGTAGTAGGACCAGTGTCCGATCTTGAAAAATGGAGTAAATGTTTAGTTTCATGAAACTATGTCATCGGCAGAATGGCAATTCCGACCCAAGCTGAGGGACGAATTTGAATTAATAAAATTTTGGATTAGATTCGGTTGTCAAATATTTGATTCAACCCTAATTAATTAGTTCAAGTAAAATAATATTATTTATTAATATTAAAAATATTATATATCAAAAATTAATATCAAACAGCCTAAAACCTGAGAACAAGGAGAAAATAAGATTTTAAACTTTGATTTATCTAAGATAATTAAGGATGAATGCAAAAGTTCAAAAAGGCCAACCTAAAATACAAAAGTTTTAAGTCTCAAATATTAAATTATAAACAGATTTTAAAGTCTGCTTAATATATATTTGGTGTTAATATGGAATGTGGGCATGATAAAGAGAAATTCTTTCAAAATTCGTTCCTAACCTCTATAGAAGTAGACTTCAAAAAACCTAGAAAGTCAAGTTTTAAACTACCAAAAATACTAATGTATGTTGAAATTAAATTTGAAATGAAAAAAGTAATTGATTTTTGCAAAAGAGAATCACGAACTACACAAGAGAATTCGATATAATAAAGGTAAATTCATTAAGCAAATAAAGATGGAAAACTATAAAATGCATTTGAAATAGGTTGACTCAAATGTTCCTGTTAACTGCCTTCTACCATTTTCTTAACTTCCACATTCTAAACTCCTACCTCAAGTAGTTTTCCAGTAACTACTTAGCTTTCAGCTCATTTGACCATGTTATCGTTAACTACTCTCATGCATTATTATTTTTAAAGTACGTGTTAACTATGTATTAACTGTTTAGACTTCTTAAATCTTGGAATTCTCAACTATCTCTTGTATGTATGAATCTCTGGTAAAATGACATCCAGGACTTCTAGTGTTTGGGCCCCTTCCACTTGCGGGCAAAATGCACTGAATTATTTTTAAGCTATTAACAATTGCACCCCATATGACCACCATATGATATTGAAGATCTTCTAGATTTCTAAAGCTATCAAGTTTTGCAGGAGCATATTCCATTCTTCCTCCTTAAAAATCAGGTTGACATTTTTATACCCTTCTAGTCTTCAGAATTCTCCATGATCCTTAGCGTTTGGAATTTTACTTCTGCATCTTTTGTAACTTCTCTCTGTGAAGGTATATTCACCAAGTTACCGTTGGCATCTAGCAGAAGTTGTAAATCAAACTTTAGTAGCATTGGCAGTTGCAATATGCAAAAATGGATCTTCATCTATCAAAATGGTTTAGTTAGCTTCCATAAACTGTCTAGACTTCTTGAATCTTGGAATTCTCAACTATCTCTTGTATGTATGAATCTCTGGTAAAATGACATCCAGGACTTCTAGTGTTTGGGCCCCTTCCACTTGCGGGCAAAATGCACTGAATTATTTTTAAGCTATTAACAATTGCACCCCATATGACCACCATATGATATTGAAGATCTTCTAGATTTCTAAAGCTATCAAGTTTTGCAGGAGCATATTCCATTCTTCCTCCTTAAAAATCAGGTTGACATTTTTATACCCTTCTAGTCTTCAGAATTCTCCATGATCCTTAGCGTTTGGAATTTTACTTCTGCATCTTTTGTAACTTCTCTCTGTGAAGGTATATTCACCAAGTTACCGTTGGCATCTAGCAGAAGTTGTAAATCAAACTTTAGTAGCATTGGCAGTTGCAATATGCAAAAATGGATCTTCATCTATCAAAATGGTTTAGTTAGCTTCCATAAACTGTCTAGACTTCTTGAATCTTGGAATTCTCAACTATCTCTTGTATGTATGAATCTCTGGTACTATGACATCCAGGACTTCTAGTTTTTGGGCCCCTTTCACTTGCGGGCAAAATGCACTGAATTATTTTTAAGCTATTAACAGTTGCACCCCATATAACCATATGATAATGAAGATCTTCTAGATTTCTAAAGCTATCAAATTTTGCAGGAGCAGATTCCAATCTTCAAATTGACCTTTCTTCTCTATTGGAATTCTTCCTCCTCAAAAATCATCTTGGCATTTTTATGCCCTTCTAGTCTTCAGAATTCTCCATGATCTTTAGCATTTGGAATTTGACTTCTGCAGCTATTGTAACTTCTCTCTATGAAGGTCTATTCACCAAGTTATCATTGACATCTAGCAGAAGTTGTAAATCAAACTTTAGTAGCATTGGCAGCTGCTGTTGGATCGCATATGGCCCAAATATTCACAATACGTTGCGGAAGAGACCATAACACAACACAATGTATAACCAAAAACATATAGGATACGCAAAAATACCTTTTTTGACACAGATTGGTGGTTTGGTTTTCGGATTCGTAGACACTGCTACACGCGAATGTCCTCTACCGGTATCCACACAAGTATGCACGATCTGGGCTGCGGCTATCATGTGCTAGCACGTCCTGAAACTCTTTCGAATGCCACACGCACCTCTCTCTGATGGTGGCTAGGGGTTTGTATTATAACGGTGTCTCATTCTTATAAGACCTAAGTTTCTCTATTTATAGAGAAAACCTAATTCCATTAAAGCCCAATAAGTTTCGGCCCATTATAT
>JANZXR010000003.1:29710738-29729529 GCA_027575705.1 Erythroxylum echinodendron
AACTTCAGAAAGAGCTATCTTTTCCTTCCCATGAATCAAAATAGGTTTCATGTGTTCATAGGAAGGTGGAAGAGACCGGATGAGTCTCAAAGCTTAACCGTCATCATCTATATGAACTCCAATTGCCTCTAGTTCAGAGACGATCTCATTGAGAACACTTAAATGATCTGAAATTGTAGTACCTTCCCTTATCCGCAATGTATGAAACTGCTCCTTCAGGTACACTCGATTTGAGACACCCTTTGTTTGATACAACTCCTCGAGCTTTTCCCATAGTTCCTTTGCAGTAGATATTTCATGCACATTCGCAAGGACATTCTTGGCCAAACACAGTCATATCCCACTTGCCGCTCTCAAATCTAGATCCTCCCAATCTTCATCGCTCATACTAGATTTGTCCGTACTAGCCTTTTTGTCAGTATCACTAATAGTAGTGCTGATATCAGGGATTTGTCTGCCTTTCAATGCCTTATGTAACCCCAACTGAATCAAAATGTCCGTAACTTGCACTTGCCACAAGCCAAAATTGATTCTCTCGTCAAATTTCTCCACCTCAAACCTGATAGGATTCGAAACCCTATTTCCTGACATTTTTTCTGTGCTCTTTTGTCTTGATGAATTTTACGATAGAAATGAACAATACATCAGGTAAGTCCCCAAGAAAGAGAGGTGGGTCATAAAAGACACACTTAAATACCAAGTCTTTCCTTAGCCAGAACTTTCCTAGACATGTACTTCCACATTACCACACCAAAGCTTCACCGCACCAAATGAACCTTTCTCAAGGAACTCTTTTCTGATGTGGAAGATCAGTCAAAACTGCGACCACAGAGCATACTCAGAATTCTAAGAAAAAACACATCTTGGCTCTGATACCAATTGTTGGGAATTTAGACCTCTCAAACTCACACCTAAGGATATTTTATAGTAAAAAATAACAGATAATAGAGAAATAATAACAACACAAGAAATTTACGTGGAAACTCCCAAACCAGAGAAAAAACCACGGGCACCGAGAAGAAAATCCACTATGTGAAAATTTCTTACAATCACACAATTTTTCCTCTCAGCCAATATCCTAATACACCAATACACTCACAAAGAAATACCCAAAACAAAATTTCTAACTCTTACCTCAAAAGAGGAATTTAACTAGAGTCAAATTTGTCATACAAATCTTTGACTTTGATTAGTGCACTAACTAAGGAGGTAGCACCCTTCTTATATAGTCAAGGGCCTTTCCTCAATTATTGTCCCCAACCAATATGGGACAACAAAGGAGCCAAAAACTCAACACTTTTGTGGTTTCAAAAATTTCAAGTATCTAGTTCACCATCAACTCAGAGTTTGATTGTGTCTACAATACCCTCGGTCTTCAATGAGAGCTCAACTTTATTACACGTAACCATCTTCCCTTCTTTCAGGTCCATCAGGGAAAGCCACCGACGTTCCTTTCGGTTCTATTTCTTCCACACGTTCCAAGGGGACTTGATCCTCTGTGCCACCAACCCTGTGCCAACCATGTGTCACTCCATCCTAACCATCCATTTATATGGGTCTCATATAAATGGGTAGTTAGGATGGAGTGGCACATAGTTGACACAGGGTTGGTGGCACAGAGGATTTGAGTTGCGTTCCAAGGGGTCTATCTGTACCTTTCAGCGTGAAGTCAGCAATCACATAAAGAAACTACTATTCTTAATATTTCCTAAAAGATATATAATTTGAGCTTTTTTACCGAGACTGCCAATATTAAGGTCACCTTTTCAATCTTGTCCATAAAGGATCTTGTTGGCATAGTAAACCAAATTCTAATAAACTCTACTCAATAGTCAAATATAGAAGTAAATGTCCTCCCGTACAAGTTAAGGATAATATCTTGACTCTCGTGGGTTGTAATAAATAAACCTTCAATGGTTTAAAGACTTGTTGACATTTTAAACTACGATTGAAATTTCTTGCATTTCTATTTGCATACATAAAATGCTTCACTGATTTGAACAGTAATTTCGCCATATTTGCTCTCTTCATGTAACACCCCTGATTTGGGATATTTGACTTTGTAATCATCTATTTTGGTGTAAGTTTTTAATCCATGAAATATAATTAAATTTAAAATATTTTCAAAATATATAAATTTCAAATAAATTTTGACTTAATAATTAAAAAATATTTTAAAAAAATATTAATTTTAAATTATTTATTTTAATAAAATAAAATAATTTTATTGATAATTTAATATGTAATTATATTTTTATTATTGATGGTAATTATATGTTAATTAAATTTATTTAATCTCTTATATAAGGTTAACAACTAAACAAAATTTTATTTTTATTTAAAAGAAAAATAAAAAATAAAAATCATGCAGAAAAATAAAGTGTACGAAAAGCACAATTAAGCACGCAGGGCCTCTTAGATGTATTACATAACATTCCTTAAATTTGACCCTTCACGTAAAACGGAACTTACAAGGAGGTTGTTGCTGCAACTATTTTAATACAAGGTTTTTTACAAGGTCTTATCAGTACAGCAATCAACAAAGACAGACTTAATTACTGCTTAAGTAGGTAAAACACATCACGGGACGGGGGTACAAGAATGATCTGTAGGCCTCGGTTTAGTTAAGAGTTTGAGAATGGACATGGTGGAAATGACTAAAAGGATCAAAAGACCACAAAAGGATGCTATAAGAGCACCACCTCCATGGTCGCAGAAGGTATTAAATTTGTCGCAAATTTTGTTCCACCTTGCATGTGAGTTGCCGTTCTTCCCTAGCTCCGCCATGAAAGCAGCCGCATTCGCCCCTCCAGATACTACAGCCGCCGTCATCTGACCAAAAGTAAGCAAAACGTTTTCACTTTAGCCAAAAGTATAAGGAGAAAAGGTTGGTTCTAATATTTCATTCAAAGATATAAAAATATTGAAAAGGTATTTGATTATAAAAAAATGCATTAATATATTTAAGAAAGAGATACCATATCTAAGACGGCAATTATGGCAAAACGAAATCCATTGAAATGGAACTTCTGTCCACATATCTCCACAATAATCATCATCAAGCTATGCAAAGTAGCCATTCCATTTGCTATAACGAAGAATCTGTATCGTCATCACACCATGCAACCATTCATTAAGTTTTTATACACTTAACTGCAACTGAATCATATATAATATATCCTTGAAATGTTGAAGAAGAGCCAGACGGATGGTAAGGTTTAAATTACAGGGGGGCTTACATGTTAGCTGGAGTATGCTGAAACTTGGCGGTGAGAGTAGCCGTAATAGGGGTATTGCCAATGGTTGCTACCACAATGGTTTTAGTCTCTTTGTTCAGTGCCATAACAAGTGTTGCTGATGCTGTGGCCATAAATGCCACCAACCTCAACGTCAAAAGAAGCCATTTCTTCGCAGGGAAGCTTGTATCCTTCGCTTCATCTTCGCGTTTCTGATCACCATTTTCTTGAGCCATATGCAAATGGAGTACGATACTCGCAGGAGCGAAATTATGAGACAAGTGCTGAAGAGAAACTGAAGCTTTTTACAATGTTTTGGTCCAAGAGAGTGGAAGTTAGCTATTATATAGATAAGCTGAGTGAGAGAAAGAAGTGGATAGCCAAAATCAAATATATAAATTAAGTCTAACAAGAAACGCATAATTTAAGTGCCAGTTTCTCCGGATGGTCTAACCATCCACTTAACTTCGCATCTGATACTCTTGGTTGTTGGGATAATCTAACTCCCAGGCCAATGCATGTAGGTCTTCAATTTTGTCTCCCTTATGGGTTTGTTTTGGATAATGATGAACACCATTTACCAATGAAACAAAATGGACCTCCTTGCTAATGCTTATTTTCAACAGCAATCATGTAATATGACCCGTAGTTCCTCGAGAGGTGCTAAAGATTGTATCCGTAATATAAGTTTTCCTACCCAATAAAATTGACTTGACAAGTTCGTTCTTTGTTAGGTAAGTGAAGGTTATACTTAAATGAGGAAACTTTGTTTCTACATTCCCATTATCTTTGTTTAAACTGTCAGAGAGGTGTCCTGAGTATAATGGTCTACGTCACATAGTTGATTATAGTAAAAGATGGCTATAATAAGAGACGGGACTTGATTATAGTAAAAGATGGATGAGGTTGGCGGAAGTGGTTGAAAGTTGGTGGTAACTTGGAACTGAGACGTAAAAACATAAGTTATGTAATATGAAAATGTTGCAAGAACATCACTCACTCGACCAAAACACAAATGTGCGCAAACAGTGTTGATCATGGTACAACATATATAATAGAACCACCCACTTCGGATTCTCATCCTCAAAATGTATATCCACACTTAACAAATCCCTCTAAAAAGTCGCATAATAACAGAGAAAGGTTCTCTGACTGGCAATGTTGACTGTTATCCTTTTCAACAAGATATACACAATGGATTTGCATTTCCAAATTCCCCTTGTGAAGAGAATCAGGGTTGCAACGCAAAATATACAGTAAGATAGTCTCACTGCACTATTTTTTCTCAGTTGTAACACCAACGACAACATTGCTCACCTGCAAGCATAGAGCAATTGATAAGCACATTGTTTTTCCTAGAATGGAGAGGAAGGAATAATGAACTTAATAGTGTGAAAGAAACAATCTCTTAATTCCCGCAAGAATAAGTCAAAAGAAGAAGGAAGCAATCAAGTCAAACTTACCAATTTGCCACTTTCATCAACGGACATGGGATTTTCGACAACAACAGTTTGAGTCGGAATTGACTGTGGAATAAAAATGGAGAGAAAATAACAATTAGAAAGAATGAAATATGTCAAAGATAACATAAATCTCCTACGAGGAAAAACTAGCAAAGTCCAGTTGCTTACTGAGGAAGGTGTCATTCCATTAGTACCATTAGGCCTGTTTACTTGAAGTGGAATCCTCATATTAGCCGTCTGCATAAGAGAAACCAAAAGGCAATCATTACAGATTGTGATTGTCAAGATGACTTATAAATAAGGCTTTTCTGATCAAAGCCTTAGTGCTTATTTGTTAAAAGATCTTATACTAACATTGGTTATATAATGACAGAGTGCACACTTCACTGATGGAGCTCCATTAGGATACATAAGTGTCGTCCGGCAGTTCCCACAGTTGATCTGAGCCACCTGGTTAGATACTATTTTACACAATAATGAAACAATACAGATTAAATCAGTTACCCCCAAGCAAAACAGATGAAGTAAAATGTTGAGTTCTAAAATGAGTTACCAAACATATAGAATTTTAGACAAATTGCCAAAGAACCCATAGACACAAAAGTGCACCATCGACTAAAGCCAAAGAAATTAAAATAACCTTTGAAATTGGTTTAACAGAATCCAGTCTAAAAGGAAATTACAAACAGTTACAGTTCATGTGTGAAATACGCACCCTCATGTTCTCCAGAAGGACGTATCATAAATTGGAATAGAGAAAATCAGGGAAGGGTCTTTCCAAATCACAAATCAGGTTTTGACTAACGGTAAATTCTATTTTCATATATGGCCAATCATTTGTACCTCAAATTCTAAATGGCAGTCCATCTCCTTCCAATAAAAGGACAATTTTAAAAGAAAAAAGATAATCTAAAATGTATATCAGGAGGGACATGATGGCGGGAAACTAAGGACATGTAAAACTATTTGTGGTCAGGGGAAAACAGAGAGGGGAGGGAGATGTTTTAGTGGATAGATCTAAGGTCATTCACAGCCCAATAAAGAGAATTGTTTTCAACATTCACTGTATTGACTTCAAACCAACCATTCAAGCATATTTTAAATTTCAAGGAAGCATTCAGCATTCTAAGCACTAGCACCAAGTAAAAAAGCAATGCATAAATTTTCTTCTTAAGATGACTCATTCAACAATGAAAGCTTGCAAATTCAGATATGCCCATTTCAAGTGACTATGACTAACATGACATCTAACATGTGAAAATTTTATGATATACCAGGTGCAAGGTTCACAGTATGACAGCAGGAGCATCTCACACTTGTTGCTCCACGTGTATACATCAGCAATGTCCTGCAACCTCCACATATAAGTTGAGCCATTTCCATCCCTGCAAATACAATTCACCAGGATTAACTTCTCTCTTCACAAAAGTTCTTACAATTGGAATCTTCTGATTGGGTTCTTTTAGCAGCAAATCCTAAAAAATGCAGATAAGTGAAGCCTTTTGCATCTCCTTCCAAGAAGCTTAACTCCCTTGTGACTTGTACAGCATTTGTATATCAATAAGCAGCAGAATCCTGAATAGAACTATTAAAGAAAAAATCCCAATTCCCAATTCTTGATTGGTACGGCTTGACAAGGGTTAGATGTACTCAAACTTCCACATGGTTTGATGAAGGGTACCTCGAAACTAGAACCATCACTTTCAAATTGAATGGATGAACCTCATTATTGCGCACTAAAAGCAACACTCGATATGTGATACTATACGCATCACATATACAACTAAGGATAGAGGAAATGACACAAGTAACACAATTGCAACTTTTAATTTTTCCTTTCAACAACTTTAGTTAAAACCTTAGTGCCAACCTCAGCATACAAAAAATTGGGTGAAAAAAAGTTTTTAAAGCTTAATATGAGCTTGTTCCAATTTGGTCGAACTATCAAATTTTCAAACTCAACTGCTTTTGCAAGAGATTTGAGATGTGGAAACAACAGCATATTTGAAACAAGAATGACAAAAAAGTATACCTGGAGGAGGGACAGATGTAATTGCACTGCACAAGGCACAACAGACATTGGTAGCTCCTCTTGGATAAAGAAGAATGCTCCTGCAACCACTGCACACAATCTGGCTCTGCATACCTGCAATGCAAAAAACTTCAGTGTGTAATATATTCAATACATTTAACCCAACTCAACATCAAATTATCAGTTCAAATCTCTTATGCACCCCCATAGCCAAACTTAAATAAACAATAACAACAAATTTATTTGGTAATACAACAATAATACATTATCACATAAAAATTCAACGGAAGGATTAAAGAAAGAAATGTCGCTTAAACAACAAGGTATATATAAATGGAAGAATATGCCATATAACTCTTATAATATATTGTAAACCTCTTTGTGGACATGATTTCTAAAAACCAATTAACAAGTTGCAAACAGCTAATCCAAAGCTATAACACAACTGAAAATCAGATGAATACAACCTAATTTTGTTTGATGAGATATTTATAAATCACATTCATAAGACTGAATAAGGTTTAAACCAAATTCTCACAAGGGCTCCTAATTTAACACCTAAAATCATATGAAAAACCAATAGCCTTTGTTAACCAGGACCACGAACAACAGAAAAGGGGAAATTTTCCATCGTGAACCTACTCAGATGCGTCCCAGATAAACTGAAGACAAATATCTACATGCAGTCATATAATCACGAAACTCAAGCATCCGAAATCTAAGAAAATCATCAATCACAAGGCCAAAGAGACTCTAAAATGTTCTTCTATAACCCAAAAAACAAATTGAAACAAAAGGGTCACAATCTGAAATGAAGCAATTCTAATCGCAATCGATACCTAAACAACGTAAAGAAGAAACGCCTAGGACGCTTCCAACAAAGGGAGCAACCGAATTTAATAGTCCAGCCTCCTGAAATCACAATCCCAAAAATCAAAATTCCAGACGCGATTATTCATCAAGAGAAAATACCCAGAAAAAAGAGACAAAGATATTACCTCGAAAGAAAGGAACGGACTTTTTGAAGGGTGAGGACCAAAGTTTATAAATAAACCGAGAACTGACCCAAAACAGATAGGTAAAATAAGGGTTTTCTTGTGGAGATAAAATTGAAGGTGGGTCAAAACAAAATCAGAACAAGAAATCAAGAGAAAGGACGAAGAGGGATGTTAAGTACGTATATATATAGAAATTGGTTATCACTTATACGCGGGGATGTCTGTGGAATAAGAAAATGAAATCTTTTGGTGTTGTGTAAGAATTTTCTTAATCTCCTTCTTGGGATTGGTATAGAATCTGTCAACGACAATAACCAGACGAAAACCTGTTTTTTGAAAAATTAAAAAAAAACCTTGTTTCGACTTTCATTTCCATTTCATGTAATTTCGTCCTTCAATATTTTCATTTTTGCTTTTCAGTCCCTCTTCTTATTTTAATTAATTAATTTTAAGGTTAAATATACTCAACTTTTATGAATGTTAACCCACAGGTTGGAAAAGAAGGTTTTCTAGAACAACTAGGACAGTTTGACTTTTATCAAGTGGGATGATTAGTTGATGAAAAAAATGCTAACTGAATTCAAACCAAGATACGTATATTTCAATTTTTCAATTTCAAGTCATCTCACAACAACTCACTAAAAATTTGGCTGATAATAACAGGAAAAAGTTGAATCCATTGCTATTAAACCAGTGTTAGACATAGGAAATGGTCACTTCATTCCAAAAGAATAGTTGTTTTAGAAATGAACTTTGAATTTTAATTTAGTCTTGATTTGACTAACATAATTATTTTAAGGGATGCTTCACAAACAACATTTTGGGGGCAGAGTAAGAGAGCAAATCAGAAAGAAATTCAGCATTAATAGTACAAAGCTGAAGGGAGTAGAAAGTAGTATAGTGTTCTGTAGGATATGGTTTTTCATGGCAAGTTTAATGCACTTCTGATAGTAATCACTCATATATCCTTCATGCTTCAAACTTCTTTTTCTTTATTTTTTTTTCAGTTAAATGTACACTGATATTCTGAATTAAGACTCAGATTCGAGCAGCTCCAGCCACTAGATGCGCCGAAGGGATGCCAACCTCTTCTCTAGATCTTCAACATCAGTGGATTCAGGACTGCATTTAGTTTGAAGAATAAATGTCATAATTAGCAAACGTAGCTGAAGAAAACTATTTAATTAAAACTAGGTTAAACTATTCAAAAACTGGCATAAAACCAGGGACTTCTGTTCCAAGGTACTCCTAAGATGTGGGTACTAAGATGAAGGAAGTTCAAATACAAAAAAGATTCTATCTCTTACTTTCCTTCTTGCTTTCCTTTGGATACAGAAAAAGTTCATCTCTTATGATCCAACAATCCAGATCAATGAACGAAATATTGACACTATTAAGTATTCGGACAAGATGGAGTAACTGGATTTTGTATCGCATTTTGAACCAACATTAATTACTGGATTTTTAAGACAAAAAAAGGAAGCACTTACCTTGTAGCAACGTTAGCAGCATTAGGAGCACTTTTTGATGCAATCCGACCCTTTGGAGCTGAAGATAACTGTCATGAAGAGGGGAAGCATTAGAAAGTTGATTAGACTCTATGGAAAACAAAGGAACACTAGAATGGATATATGATAATCTATTTGTCTCAAACAAACAAACCTGAGATGCAATGTCCACTCCAATCTCATCAAGCACCTGTCATGCTTCAGCAAATTAGAGATGGACTTGGAAAGAAAGTAAAAACAGGTGGTACTGTCCATATTTAACCTGATTAGTCAGCTCCTCCGTTTCTTCCTCAGCTTCATCTTTATCTAAAGTTTCATCAATAGATTCAGACATCATCTCAATCTGTGGAAACCAAAGGGATATTATGTCTTTCATATCGTACATTATATAATAAATTAGGCACCATGGAAATTACTTCAACCAGCACCAACAATAGTTCAAAACCCATCTAACAAACCATGTTAATGGCCATCTTGTGGTGGTAATAATTACTGAGCACCAATGGCCAAACTTTAGATGCAATTTCTTCAAGCTTTAGTTATATTAATTTAATAACTAGGAAAGAATATTACCAGGATTTTACAGATCAAATAATTTTAAATAATGCTGTGGGGCAGAAAGAAATGATACCGTCATGTCCAACTGTGCTGATTGCTTTTGGAATTCCTTTATCACTTTAGCTTGTTTTGTCGGAGCCATTTGCTGAAAAGAAAGGCTAGGTTAACTTAAGATCATGGCAATAAAGCTGAAAACTTCAAGAAAATTCCTTTGCAGTCATGCTCAATGAAGGATATAAGCACCAACCAACAAGTTGAAAAGCAAGTAATATGCTTCATTTTGCACATTCATATGCCAAATAACATGTAATATGAAATTAACATATATTTAAACTGTTCTCCTTTTCACCATTTATCGGTAATTGAAAAGCTACACTGCAAATGAATCATGTGAAAATTTGACGCTCTTGTTCTACAACTAGGCATTGCATCACAGGTGAACTTCCATTTTACCAAGCATTCATCTAGAATATGCAACGAAATGCATTGAATTATAAGATTAGTCAGGTGAACAAAGGACTATGAAAGAAAAATTCAGAATTGGGAGGTAACAAACAAGACAAAATATTCTAGATTCCTGTTTGAAATCATACTTTGTTCATTGCCACCATTGCCTTAGTAGCACCTTTCATTCCACTAGAAATTGAAGTGCTGGCATATAGCGCCTGTAAACAAAACAGGAAAACAGTTTAGACAGATGGTAAAAACAATCATATTATCTTACTCACAAGATTAGTCAAGAAATTACCTGGGTATGGGTTGTTACACCCCTAATTTGGGCACGACTACCCTGCAAATTTGTTATTTGCTGCCGTAAACGAACAAGTTGACGAGCCAAGATTTTAGTAGCAGCCTGGGTGATACATGCATAAAACAAGTTAAGAATTTGACGAAGTTTTTTAAATGCACATCAATTAGTTCTGAGTGACAGTAAAAGACTGCAGCGATAACCAAAAGTTCCCCAAGACAATCACATTCCTAATATCCATAGCTAAAAAAATTTGACAATCTGTTCTGATGTAGCCATGTAAGCTGATAACAGAAAAACTCAGTTAACAATCATGAGCATCTGCACTGAAATTAAAACTTGCCTCATTTCCAGTTTTGGCTGTTTTCTTGATCTCTGCCACCAATTTCTTCTCCTGAATTCCATACCCACTTAACAGTAAGCAAGAATAAGAAAGAACAAAATGACTCAATTGAATTCCTTCATAACTTATACAGCTCGCGTACCTCCATCTGAAGAGATGCAATTTCACGTTCAATGCCTAAAAATATCAAGAATTATTAAGAAACACTACAGCTTAAAAAAAAAAGAAGAAAAAGGAAATTTGCAAATTACTAAACTTAAGAAAACTTACCTCTGGTGGCAACAGCCATCTCTCTCTTGCTGGTCCTGAGAGCATCTGTGGGAAACACAAAATCAAATCAAACAAAATTTCACAACCATAGTGAACAAGATAGAAGAAACAAACAAGACAAAAGAAAATGTATCTCCAATCTCGCTAAACCATCTTCCCATCCCCCCACCACCCATTAGAAATAACAAAAACAAAATCGAAAAAAGCTTAAAGTTCAGACCTTTTGGAGACGTTTTCTTCTTGAAAATGTTCATAGTTCATAAAAACCTGAGCTTGAAGAGGAAAGAGGTAAATTTCCCACTTGGGTCTAGTCCTCTTGGAAAATTCTCTACTTTATTGTGCGGATACTGCAGATAGACGAATACCAGTATTAAAAAGAGAAGACCCCGGTTACCCTAACCAGCCATAGAAAGATCGATCGAACCCAAAACGGAAACCAATAAGAGAGAGAGAACAATGAAGCTTTGTCCGTTGGAGAGCGTGCAGCAACTGAGTGATTCAAGCGAGCAAGCTGCAAGCAGGGTCCAGATGTGCAATGGTGTTTTTAGAGTCCAAGTCCAACTAGCCGTTACCATTTTTAAATTACTATCTTGCCCTTCATATCTCTATTATTTATTATCTTAGTTTTTTAATCCATCTTTCGGTTAAATTACATTATATTTTAAAATATTATTGACATATAATATTACGTAATTAATCATTATTTTGTTTCAATAAATATGTATAATATGTAATAGATTAAATAATAATTAATTAATTTTAATCGAATAATTATATTTATTATTAATTTATTTTTGTCTTTTGAAAAATCTTCTACTTAACCTAGACATTTCTTAAAAAAAACAAAAGAACTTCGAGTTGTGAAGAAGAGCATTCAAGTTTGCAAAGAAGTGATAAATTGACTAATTTCACATAAAATATTGTTTTAAATATATATATATATATATTGTTTGTTTATTTTACAACAAACCAGTGGAGAAATAAAGATCGGGCTCTAGGATTTGATCCTCTTCTTTATTACCTTGAAGAATGAAAATGGTAGGAGAAAGCTCTACGCTGAATGTCCCGAACAATGTTTATTACCACTAGATTTGATTATAATACGATATTGATCTATTAATACTAGATATCAGTTTGGATAATTTTTTAAATTTATAAAATAATATTTGAAATTTTTTATAATTGCAAAATAGTCTTTCAATGTATTTTATTTTATAATTTATAATTTTACACCAACTTTATCTCAAAAAATCATAATAATAAAAATTTAAAATAATAACAATTTATTTATTTTTCTTAATATTATTTTCATATATTCCACGTATAAATAATAACTACAATTATTACTTAAAGAAAAATTTTAAGGTAAATTTATATTATTAATATAATCAAATGAATACTAAATATAAGAATCTAAATTATATAAATTAGGGTTAATTACCAATAAAAGCCCAAACTTTCCTCAAAATTTCAATTATAGCCCAAACTTTAAAAAGTAGCAATAAAATTTCCAAAGTTTCAATTTTTTTAACTCTAACCCGAAGTTAGTCCCACCGTTATCTTTGTTGCGTGGCATTGCCACATGTCAATAGACTTCACTAATCAGTCATGTTAGCAATGAGATAATCTCACTCACGCACGTCGTCATTCTCAAGTTGTAACCCAAAATCCCTTTCACTCAGGCACGAAGTCACTCTCACCCCATCATTCTCACCCACGCTCTGACCCTTTTCGCATCCCTCCTCCCAGACGCATGAAATCCCTAGGTTTTTTAACATTGTTTCGTCCCTCCCTCCTAAATGCACGAAATCCCTCCTAGATACACGAAATCTGTAAGTTTTGGACATTGCTTCATCCCTCCCTCGCAGATGCAAGAAATCCCCAAGTATTTTGATGTTCTCCTCGCAGACGCAAGAAAATGCTAAGTATTTCTAATCTACAATGTTTTTCAAGTGTCCCTTACATTTTTTCTGTTAAAGGTTCGTGAATTCTCTCTCCCAATGGAGTCTATGGCTATCATTCTTGTAGTTAACAAGGGCACTGTGTTCTGTAATTCTCTACATATATCTTTGATTCAAGTAGCTTTTAGTTTTTAATTGTGAATATCTTGAAACCACTATATCTTCTCTTGGAAATTGATCTAGAAGGATTGAATGGCTAATGGGTTGACTATACCCCAAAATGCAAATTTGACCTTTGATGACTAGAGCTATATTATACAAAGGAGCTTATTTGTTCTTACTTTTAAAATGGTATGAGTGTTCTATCCTGATTTGGTATCTGTCATGAAAATGACCACCTAAAGCTTCATTGCATGCTGAAGCAAGACTTGCTGATTGCTCTTGGTCTTTATTTTTCCTAAGATTCTTTGTCTTGTTTGCGGATAAGACCATAACATTGGTTTCATTCATGCTTTTAGAAATTAAGTCCCTCATATTTGAAATAGTGTAAGCAATCACAAGCGATGTGAATTTTGAACAATTCAGTATAACTGTGTCATGAAATGATGATGTGATGAAGATAGTCAGTACCTATATGCCCATCGAACATAGTCAGTACTCATATACCCATTGAATATAGTTTATAGGTGTAGAAATGATGTGGCCTATCTTAACCATTTTTTACATTTCATTCTTTGTTGGGTGAATTTATGAAAAGAAATTACAGTAGTCCTGCATTTAAGGTAGTAATTAAAGTATGGTGATATTTAATAGGACAAAGAAATATGGGCAGAAATAAAGTATACGTAGCTTTCGTTGGGTATGCACCTGGTATATATTTTACATAGGAACAGTGTCAAGGTAATGTTAATGGATTTAAGGGTGTTATTTATTATTCTTTCGATAGTGTAGCAAAAGCTGGGATATATTCTCAATTTTTTGAAGAGAAAGCATTATGTTTAACAGTAAAATAACTGTAATATATATTATTTGTTATATGTGATAATTTAATTGGATTCAATTATAATTAATATTGATATTTTTTATATATAATTCAGATTTTGAATATTGATTGCCTCAATTGTAATGAGAAGATGAAGTTACAAATTTCAAATGTGAATCATAATATTGGTCAACATTTTTATGAATGCGTTAATACAAAAGCAAGTATTTCAATATTGTTGATAGCAATATCGATCGTATAAATTAATATTTCTTCAATATTCAAATTCAAGGTCTCTTGTAGTTCTTTGGTATTTGTGAAAGACATTAAAGTTTTTTTTTTGTTTTTTTTGTCAGAAAATATGTCAAACAAGTTCTATACATTGAGGTAAGAGTCTTGTTTGGAAGATGTATTATTGGTCATAAGAAGTAACTATGTGTAAAAATATATGTTCATAATGCAAATTTGTCATAAGTCCTAATATATGTGTTTATATCTTTATTTTGTAAGTCCCATGCGATTTCGTAGTTTGGTCGTCAGATGTAAGTACAAAAAAATGGAGACATTGTAATAGTTAGAAGAGCAAATGTAACTATTATGTTTATTAGGACTCTTTTGTCTTTTATTGAATCACCTGCCACTTTAATATTTAGTTGTAAGCTTTTCATGTTGTTAAGGAAAAGTTAAGTGCAAAAATAGTTATGAAGGAATTTGGTGTTTTCTTTTTTTTTTTTCTTGTCTCATTTATATAATCCCAAATCTCAGAAGAATTTAAAAACAATTGTAGTTTTGAAGTACTTTATAGACGTAGGCAAAAGATATTGAAGTGCCCTTAATTTATCATTTGTATAACTATATAGAAAACCGAAGAAGATGACAGGCTTAGTTTGAAAATCAATAGAAGTTGTTTGCACATTAAAAAAAACATTTTTTCCTATAAATTTCCAACCTTGCTTAAGAGATAATAAGACAACCCATACATTACAGGAGTGCGTAATCATGAATGATGTGTGTTATTACAATAAGGAGGGAAAAAAATGAACCATCTCCACACAATAATAAGAGCAGATTCTTGTTGAGCAAATGTGAAAAGTTCACAACCATCCATAGCATAAAGCTTCAAACTACTCAACAATGTGAAAGTTCTACTAAAAAAATGATGTCACCAAAAAGACACACCTACACCATTGCACACAGTTTTAATTTTTTGTATACAATGTTTTTACACATTTTGATGACTTGTATATATGTTTTCTACTTCCTAATCTCGTACCTCCCTATCTAGTATTCCATATAATGCATTATCAACAATAATATCATCTCATGTAGGCTTCACGCTTCTCTCAACTAAATCTGCTACCTTAGTCTCAAGATCTACGTAGACACAAAGTGGACTGTATATCATCTTCAACATGAATGCTAATGAATATGCACAGTAGAACTTGTTATGGAAAAGGGAAAAGAAACGAGCACAAACCTAAAAAAATAGACTCAAGTCAGTTGTAGGGAGCACTTCCAACAATGTAGAGCAAAAGAATGTATATGCTCAACTTTTGACTCAACCAAATAAGTAAAGAGAAAGAGAAAGAACCATCTACTGATCTAAAGATACAAATGTTCGATAATGACTTGAGTCAACCTTAGATGTAACCATTACTTAACAGAGAATACAGATAGATATGAGCAATGTCAAATACTCTGAAAGAAAATTGCATAAAATCTTAAAGAACATATACCTTGTACGTACTCAAAGAATTTTCTCTTAAGATGCTTATGCTCAAATAGGTAATATCCATATGTATAGGTCCATTTCAAAACTCGTCTACATTCAATTATTTTTCAAAAGAAGGAAGATGGTACATATAAGCTATTATCATACATGGCCAGTTACTTCAATTTTACATTTGTTTCACTCTTTGCTTCATTTTTTACTTTCTATGATTAAAATGTTTGAAAAATTTTAAAATTATTATCTACATAGACCGCCATAAATGCTAGCTAATAGTTTATAATTATGAAATTAAAATTGTAAAGCTATGATGAAAAATACAAAGAGGGGGTTCATTTTCACTTAAAGCCAAGCATTTGTTACAACATAACAACAACCGTACAAGTTAAGATTTCCTAGTAGTAGATCGTTTAGCCGTTAGTTTGATCCTCCTCCTAAGTTGAGCTATATTGGGAGTTGTACTTTGGAATGCTTGAGTTGTCATTGCATTAGAATTCGGAGGTTGTAACACTTGAAATTGACTCCTACTCATCTATGAGTATAAACTAACCAATTATGTAAATATTATCATCTCCCTTATAATTACATATAAAAAGTATAAATATGAATTTAAATGACTTACTATAAAGAAGGTATTTCCAGTAACTTCTCCAAATGTTACTTCATATCTTCTACTTGCTTATAAAAATAAAAAGAGTTATAATGTTATATAAGTTAAAAACAAGCTTTAATTTTATACTTAATATTAACTAAACATTCTTATCTCTCTTCTTCATATAGAAGATGCAGTATTTGATCCTATCAATACTAAATATGTCAATTTTTGTACTGGACTGCTACTAATACTGGATAAAGGGGCTCCAGTTTTTGGTGGTCTTCCTCTTTTCTACTGCATTATACACATAGAAGATAAACATAAAGTTAATAATACTGGATGAATAACAAGACATTTGTTATACAACTAAAATAACTACCTTAACAATTTCAGGTTGCCTTAGAGGTTAGTTCTTATTTTTGCATCCTCTTATATTGTGACCAATTTCATAATGATGATGGCATCTCATAGCTACTCCATCCTTGCTCAATTTGTTGGGATTTCGAGGTTTTTCGGTATGATCCATTTTTCTTCCATTTTTTAGTCTTCTAGGAATCTTCTTGATCAGTGGAGGTAATATATCCTGAAGATTTTCAATCTTTGTCCAAAACTTAGGACCACTAATGGGTTCCATAGTATACTGGTAACTCTTCAAATAAGAATCACGCTTATAACATCAATTCACATAAGCATCGATATTCTCCCTTAGATAAGATATACAAGCCACAACATATTTATATGGAATCCCAGTTAAATCCTATAGTGTACATTGACAAGTTCGTGCTTACAAGTCAATGATGTACTTGTCTACAAAAATAGTTACTTCAAATTTCAAATTCTCATTTGTCCTAATCGTATAATGACTTGCTCCCCATTGTGCTACCTCTATAGTCTTCCTTACACTAGGACATATATCATTGGTGAACTCTAGCATCATATCCCTTTTTTCATGTGTCAAAGTCATTAGAGAAACTCGAATGTCTTCTAACATATTGATCAAGCTTTTGGTATAAGCGTCACAAATGAATCCATTAAACGCCTCTGAAATATTGTTATGTACTATTTCACACTTCAGTCATGTGCTTAAAAAGGCCTTCATAATTGTCTCAAGATTCTTAATTTTAAAATCCTCATAAGCCTTCACTCGTAAACTCTTCAACTCCTCCATTACCTAATCGAAATCAACTTTCGTTGTGCAATTCACTGCTTTCCAAAATAAATTCCCATATATGTGCCCTTTATGAATAGTAGACCAGTTTACATACACATGAGAAGCACATTTTCTATGTTTAGCTTCTGAAAACAAATTCTTTAATGCTTCAACTAAACCCTATAAAAAATGGTTACATAAATTAATAAAGTGTTGATCATAAAAAGGAATGAACATCGGATATATGGATATTTAAGGTTTACCTTTTGCTGATTGCTTATAAAGTCCAAGAATTTTCACTTAAGTCGAGATCTTCAACAAGAATGCTCAAAAACCAATTCTATGATTGGTAATTTTCACCCTCAACTATAGCCGAACATATAAGAAATATCTTATTGTTTCCATCACGACCAACAGCTGATAATAATGCACCACTAAGGAAAGTCTTCCAAAAACATCCATCTAACCCAATGATAGTGTGTAAATCTAGCATGTTTTATATATTTGGTGATTTATTGTGCTTAAATGTGAGCTTTTACTTGTTTTTATATTTTTTGGTTAAAGATTGCTAGATGTGATGAGAATGAAGCATTTTGAGCATATTTGAGAGGCTTTTGATCAAAGGAGTTGCTGCTGAAGTTTTTCTTGGACGTCTCACAATGCTGCTGGACTTAGCCTTGGGCAAGGCTAATGGTAAGATAGACTGTTGCAGGCTGCGCTTAATTGGATGATTGGACCCACAAGTTTTAATGACGTTTTGGGCTTAAATTACAGCCTAGAAAGAAGAATTAATTAGTTTTTATTGGGCACTTTTGTTATATTATTATTGGCCCTAATTTTAATTACTATATAAGCATGTTTTAGGTCTTTTGGAAAGCATTCTTGGTTAGCCTCTTCCCCAAATACGTTTTTAGGGTTTTATTTCAGATTTCTTCATAGCCATTAGAGGCTAAACTTTTCCCTTTAGCCAAGGGTTAATTCGAAGTGGATGTTCTTTATGATTGTGAGATCTTAACTTGCTTTAATTTATCTTTTTGATTTACATTGCATTTATGTCTTTTCTGTGAATTCTTGGGAAATTATTTCCACAGTGAATTGTTGTTATTTGTTCAAAAAGGCCTATTGTTCATCTAATAGGAATTTACATAGCTAATCAACTAAGTTAAATCTATAATTGTTTAGCCGAATTGATGCAAGTGGAAATTGGTATAACTTGATTGCGTAAAAGCCTTTGGGTTATATTAAGTGAAGACATAATCTAGTTTAAACGAATTCTCG
>JANZXR010000003.1:29743900-29757513 GCA_027575705.1 Erythroxylum echinodendron
TTAGTCACTTGGTACCTTGACAGTAAGGAAAACAGACACTAAAATGACAGCAGCAAAAGATAATTCACCATGCTCAAATCGAGACACACCTAAAAATTGCTTGAACATCTGCCTCATGCAAGTTTCGAGATAATACACGTTGGAGGAAGCCAACCTCCTGTAAACAATTTGAACTACAAATTAGGACAAAATGTTAAAAGAAAATTATTACACAATTTCAAAGAGAACATATATGCCGCTTGAACACTGTTGTTGTACCACTCAACACACTTCTACATGGTACATATTGCAAATCCATCTCAATTCTTGACACAAAATTTAGAAGAGAAAAAACTTTACTTTAGGTTTCTATCAGATCAAACTACCTTGACAACCAAGTCTCCGCACTTACTCATGATTATGTGATAATATGAAGGATATGCTACATGACAGAACCAAAATTTGGTCCTCAATATATGTTCGTAGATGTGCATATACAATATGTGTGTGTGTGTGTGTGTGTGTGTGTGTGTGTGTGTGTGTGTGTGTTTGTGTGTGTGTGTAACAACTGCTGAAGCTATAAGCTTGAGACAAACCAAACCACTTCATCAATTGATCTTCAAAGAGCATGGAATCTACAACTTCAACCAATATAACAGACCTAGGAATGCTTTCCAGTGCAATTATAGAATCCAGTGCAATTTTAGAACTCACTAGCAGCACCCACTTTCTGTTTTCATTTCCTTTTTTAACCGTCAATTAAGAAAGTGCAAGTTGACTTATTTGTTTTACAACAATACCATGCCCTACAGACTGTCTAAACATTTAAAAGTTTCTTTGGGCTGAATGAGAATGACATCAACTTCTGCCTCGAGCCAAACTACAGGATGGGGCCAAAATATCATGGTTAAATAGTCCTGTTGCATCTCTACCCACACTAAATCATGCCCAGTCTCATGTCCACATGCAAGCATGCACAGCATTAAGGACATACAACTGTTAACTCATATACCAAGAATAAACATCCAGCGAAATTAAATACCTTTGTAAGGGATCGTGCAAACTGGCTGGGCTGTGAGTCAGGATCCTCAGGTCTGTTCCAGCCCTCAACAATTTGAGGCAAACCCCGTAAATGAAATAACAACCTTTCCCTCATTATTTGGACAAGCTTTGTGTGTATCTCATCCCTGTGAACCTTGTAATCCTAGATCAAATGACTAGCATCACGTAAGTAACAATCTTGATATCCTGAAACTACAAACACCTCCAACATCAAAACTAGTTTCTGCTACAATATTGAAGGTAAGCATGAATTGAAGTTCATATGAGATTCACAGCTCCTGATGATTATGTGGTTTCATTACAAATTCTAGTTAATAGCTGTCTCAATTCAGCAATGCACTCAACCCCATCAGCCTTTATGCCAGGGACTATTGGTTTTAGAAGTAAATATTAAGCAACCCAAAAAAATAAAAGCGCTACCAACCTGTGCCACTCGATCAATTTCTAACAAAAGTAAGGCCTTCCTTGTCTCTGGCACTTTAAGGAAAAGGACGCGTCTGATTTCTTATTCCAGATACAACGCAAAAGAAAATAAATTCAGTAACTTTGAGCACGTAACTATTTCTCCAATCCCAAAGCCCAAAAGGAAAGAATACATTGGTAATCAAAGACAGGAAAAAGTTTACATAAACAAGAAATTTCTCAAACTTAAATTAAAAGATTGATGCAAATGACAATGACAAAGAATAGAGGAGTTATAAGCATGAAAATTGCAATGTGCATTTGCTATGAAGGTACATATTATTATTCCAAGAGAAAGGTGTTTTATGTTGCCATAGATAGGGTGATATATTGCTACCGTTCTTCCAAGCGTCCCCGTAGATAGGATTGTTTAAACTCTTATTCAACAAATTATTTCGATGCATTAGTAAATTGCAATCTGAATTTTACATTTTGAAAGCAAGATGGTCATTTGGTTCCATTTCTGGTTTTTTATTTTCGTTTAATGATTTTAGTTTGTATTTATTTTGAAACAAAAACAACAATATATTTGATTATTAATATCAAAGTAATAATACTTTTATCAGTGATAATAATTCGATGTTACATAAAAGTTAGAAAAAATTAATTTTATAAATCTCTTATATGATATTTATTAATAAATTTGATAATAAATTCATTATATTTTATTAAAATAATTATGTTAAAAATTTTTAAATTTTTTAAATAATATTTATTTGTTAATATATATTTTAATTGTTAAAACCAATGTTATTACTTAGAATTAAATATTTAATATTTAAATTTTATATTCATACATGAGTATTTTGTGTATTTTAAGGATATTTTAAATATATTGATTAAATAATTATCAAATTTTAAAAAAAATAAAATTAATTTTTATTTTAAATTTTAACTTAATTACAACAATATAGTTTTTATTGGTAATTAATATTAAACAATTAAATAATATATATATATTTAATAATAAATTAGATCATGAAAACAAAAACCAAAATTAATGTTTTTTGTTTAAAGAAGTTATGAAATAGGAAAAAATCAATCAAAACCAAAATCAGAAATTGAAACTGAAACTGAAACTGAACCAAACAAGTCTTTTTTTAATGAGAAAACGAAAATCAAAATTCAAAAATAAAAGTGGATCCAACACAGTCTTAGATAAAATATTATTCTTTTTTCTTTTGCTTTGATAGTTAGTAGACGTAGAAAATCCAATTTTCCATAATAGAGAAGATGAAATAGATGCTGACGATGTATGGAACAACTAAGATCAGCACAGATGGAAAACAACCAATAAAATTGATGAAGTGATTATAAAGTTTCATGCTAAATTCTCCTTTATCTGAACAATTAAATCTTCAGGAAAGTAAAAGGTTTAGTTAAAATTCAGTGAAGTGACAAACGTACCGGGAATAATAGCATAGGTAAAACTGATGACTTGACTTGCAAGAGCCAAGTGCTTAGAGGTAATAGACTTCAATCCAGAGACCTGCAATTAAATGTAACCCAAGATTCTGAGATGAACTAATCACCAATTTTTTTCAAAAATTTGACATTAGAGAAAGTAAATATATTGTAATAAAAAACCAACACAACAAAAAAGAAAAAATGAGACACCCCAAGACTTAGCATTCTGCACTTATCGGTAAAAGATTAAAAGATAGCAAACACTAGTAGAAAGAACATCACTTGGATATCCTTTTTGAAGAAAAAAGGCAAAACCAACACAACAAAAAAGAAAAAATGAGACACCCCAAGACTTAGCATTCTGCACTTATCGGCAAAAGATTAAAAGATAGCAAACACTAGTAGAAAGAACATCACGTGTATATCCTTTTTGAAGAAAAAACACTAAAAATCTTGTCATACTGATGTTTTTCACAAAGCTTAAGGTTAAGAATACAGATAGACCATTGGGTTTGTAGCTCAATTGAAGCGGACATTAGAATAGAAGAATTGAAATCCTGGCAAAGTTCCATGCTTTCCAATGAACCCAAAACAAAAAAAATCCAGCTTTACAACACAATTCCATTTGGACTGACATATAATACTTGTCAGATATATTGTGTCACACAGAATTTCCCTGTACTCTCTCCCGATAGGGAGTATCCTCTATTTCCTCAAAACAGTCTGTAAATCATCCAACTCCATATGGTAAACAATTAAAGAAAGAGATTCATTAGCCAATATTTATTGTATTATTTTGGAGACCTACAAGTATAACATCACAAATTATCATATTTCCTTATAGAAAGTCAACTTTGATTCACCAAAACTAATCAAATTAGAGCTTAATTATTGACAGAAAATAGAATTAGAACTAACATAAAATAAACCAGCAAGTAGAGATCTCACCTTATTTAACTTTTTTTTAACTTACAGGTCATCTTATTACGCAGAATAACATTTGCGCTATACATTTTGTAAAGTATAGTAATACTTAACATTAATCGTTAAAAGCTTTTACCTGCATAGCACCAGCTCCAAGAACAAGTTGACAAGTCCTCGTGTTAAAGAACTTTAGTATTTCTACAACACGATGAACAACTTCTGATGATAGTGCGGGTAGAGAGTTATTCATATCAATGTATTCTGATAGCATCTTCAACAATATCAAACCACTGGAATTTTAGAAACAAAAGGATAAGATCAAATGGTACCATGTAGCAAAACTTAGAAAAAGTCATTTAAGACCAAAAATAACTAAATAAACAAGTCAAGTTCCTGGATGATAGCAAAGTAAAAAATTGAAAATACTGCCATGATTAGGCTAAGAACTTTAAATAAAAATTGCTTCAAGGCTACATCTAGTATGGCATACAAAGGTTTGGAAGAGTAAAAGGCAAAAGGTTTTACAGAGACAAATCTGCCAATGGTGAAAATATCTAGAACAAGATAACTAACCAGTTTACCATGTGATAGCCAACACCTCCACAAAAAAGGGTTTGGGAGGTAGATTTTCCTCGCTCCTTCGCGTGATCGTGATTACTTTGAGCAGACGCTTTAGAAACATCAGCTTTATTTTCTTCAGATGTCTCAATAGAACTGGACTTGACTTGCATAGCAGGATGCGAGGACATGTCGCTAGAATCCATTCTTGCCAGTGGCTCTGGAGTTCTTTCTGATTTGGTCTGTGCCACAACTGAGCCATCATTGCTTGCAACTGCTTCATTGTAGCTTGCCATATGACTTTCAGAACTATCCACATATACACCTAACAATGCTTCTGAAGAAAACAATGAAGTGACAATGGCCTGAAATTCATCAGGAACATCTACTTCGACCCATGTTTCTTGGTCAAGAACTGCCTTTATTTTATTCATCTACAACAACCAAAGAACAATTTATTTCTAAAAACAGATTTGCAGGTTATTGCAAAAATTATACAACTCTGTCTGTATTAAGCTGGACAGAAACTAACCCGTGATTCATGCTGGAAATCAACGAAAGCTTTAGCCTGTGACTGCAGTGTTCCACGAATACTGTACCCCAACCTTCCCCCAATCTACGTATAAGAATTACAAAAGCATCAGAAAACAATCAAATCAGCTCTTTCTTTCTAAATGCCAAATTGAAAGGATAAGTACCTTCTCAGTGGCACTTATAAACTCCTGGGTAATATTGTATATGCTTAAGAATTCCTGCAATCTCAACTTAGGATGAAGAAGAGCGCGGACACCAAGAAGCTTTGCCCATCTTCCATGAGCAGCATCACATGCTGCAAAAACAGCTTCAGCATTCTCGCGCAGGACATCAGCCCTATCAAAAATCAGAACTTTAAAAATATTATATGAAGTGGTCAAACTACAAACTGATAGTTAGAAGAGAATCAAAACTGATGCTTTGCAGAAGGAATACGAAAACCACAAAAAAGGGGCTGAACATCTTATCTCCTGCAAATGTCAATTTTGCAGATATTGCTGCTTTTGTTACTTAAAAGAATTGACTTGTGGGACCAAATAGTCTATAGGATTTTTCTTGTTTGTATTTTTACAGTCTTTCTATTTTGATGTCAATCAGGCCTAGTGCCATCCTTCACAAATCATGGCTAGAACATACATTTAAAAAAAAGAGAGAGAACTCACTCCTAGTGATTGTACTCCAAAGATTTTCTTTTGTTCTAAATATTCAATCACTTCAACACCCACAAGACCATATAACCTCTTGACATTGGAATGGCAGTCTTCTTTCCTACGAAGGATATACCTATCATGTCTTTGAAAGGCCATTTAATGATCCCTTCACTTGGTTCAATACAACACAAATTCATAGTTAATTTTCCTTAAAATTACTGATCTCGAAAGTAAGACCTCCATAACCCAAACCTTGCAAGCAAACCTTAAATCGCTGCCGTGCACAAAGCTGTGAGTGATCCTTTACCTCAACAGAAGAAAGGCTACTGAAAGTTTATAGAGAAAGGTCCAAGATGCACAGCATGCTGCAAAACTATAAATCTAAAATAACAACAAACAGAAAGTACAAACGGAAACGAGTATACCTGAAATTTTTTGATATATTTGAGGACCGCACTGAATCACTTTCTTTACCCTGAGATGAAGGAACCTTGGTAGAATTTCGCTGACCCAAGGATGAAAGGGGAGAACCACTTTGACCATCAGTCTCTTGAAGTGTTTCAGCGGCTGCAGCACCAAGAGCAATAGCAGCAGCAACAGAATCTGCAGCGTAGTGTCCATTGAGGTTGCTCATAATCCACTCAATTGCCTTTTTCACTTCAGCAGCCCTCATTAAATGTGCCTGCATTCACTAAAAGAAAATACATCACATTACATCTTCTTTAAAAGGTGCTTAATCATAAATCTCTAGTGCCAAAGTCAAGGAAGCAATGAACATCATATATCATCCAAAAGTTTAATTACCTATCAAATTTAAAAGACATCTTAGACATATCAAGTTTTTGCAATAAAGGGTTAACAATACATTTGAAAAAAAATACTTGACAGAGCTACACATTCGCAATTACTTTTCATAGAAATAAGAATCAATTCAAGACCAAAAGTTGTGAGAACTGCATTAACCATATTTAACTAATTGATGTAACTGATTTTATGAAAATATTTAGAAACGAATCAAAAAGTGTGAATAAAACAAGTAAATAGTTTTCAAAGTTTCTTATCAAATTATTCAGTTACATATGGATTACATTCTCCACTAATCATGCTGCCTGTAAAGCATTGAAGAGATCAAAACGCCATGAAATAGGTTACCATCACTTCTCCAAACTTTACCTGCTTGATCCAAGAAACTTTACTTTTTTTCTCACTTCCATTCTCTCTCTCTCTCTCACTAATTTATTTTCCTGTTGCTAAGTCCTTTGTTTAATTGTCAAATCAAGCACTCATGCTAGAATTTTATTAAGCATATATCCTATGCAAAATTATACAAATTTCAGGTCCCCAAAGTGTACTAGGAAGCAGACATTACCCGTACAATCTTGAAAATGGCAGTTAAAAGTTGAACAAAACTCTCAGTTGACAAGCTCCTCAACTTGCTTGCAAGTGATGAACCGCCACCTGGGTGATTAACAAACATCAAAAAGTTGGAAGCAATCAAACACATAACTTGTTGGCCATGGAATTAAAGTAGACAATGAACTACTTAGAATAATGGCTTTCAGAAAGACATTAAAATCCTATTTTTGTATGAACTTGCCATCGGCATCGACCGCTCGCTCTCCAGGATTAAAATCTAAATCCAATGGCTGGGATACAAGAATCGGAAGCAGCTCTGCCACCGCAGTCTTAATAGCATTTTTCATATCACCAGTCAGATTGTCCTGATACACTCTCAAAACAGCTGGTAGTTTAGCCTGAAATATTTTCATCAAAATACTCAACATTTGCACCAGGCTGAAGCACAAATTTTAAGAATAAAAACTACGTAGACTACTCACTATTCTAAGCAAGCCAACAACAAGAGGCAGAAGACGATCCCGAAAACTAGAGGCATCTTCATCATCCAACTTCACCTGTTAGCGTGATCATGCCAATATAACAATTTAGAAACAAGTCAATGTTAAAATAAATACAAACTCGTATTCCCTAAATCCTGGCACATTTTTTTATATAGCCAATGCATAAATGAAAGAATTAGAAAATCTAATTACTATATCCTGGAATCTTCAGTTATCAAATGCAGGGAAAGAAATTTAGAAAAAATATCCCGAAAGAAATTTTTTATTCAATCATATCCAACTCTAGTACATCCTTCAAACTTAAATTCAAGGGCCTCATTTGAACGCAAAATAAACATAAACATACAGATATACAGGAAATATGTGTCAGCGATGATCCCTAATGTTATCCAGTTCACTCCGATCAGAATACATGCAAAACTTTTGGGGCTTATAAATAAATTACTAAAGGAAATTAAGCAAAATCAAAGGATTGCTGCATCCAAGAATAAATGCAAATAAAGGAATCAAACTCACATTATCATCTTTTCCATTGGTGGAGATGGAGGCCCTTGCTTTAGCGTTGGTCAGAATAATTACATCCCTGTCTCCAGCTTCATGTATTGAAGCATGTAAAAATTCCGTGGACAGAATGCTACAAAACAAACATCAAGCATTAAAATAATCTGCACAAGTTAGGTCTTATGACCATGCTCCCAATATGAGGAAATAGAAAAAAAATTGCATAATCTTCAACATTTAACTGATGAGATGCATGTTCCAGTAGTTAATATTTGGAATATGTACCATTAGCTTAACTGTAAAGGATTCCTTTAGTTATCTTGTCCATATGTGACACATAAGAGGTCATTTTGACTAAACTTCAGGACATTGAACAATTAAATCTTAATAGTTTTGAATCAACTACAAAAAGATTTTCTCAAATGCTCCCATCAGATCTTTAAGAATCAATGCTAGCAAGCTTCCCTCCTATTTTCCCGCCTGGATTTGAGATGTGTTCCAAAATGGTAAGTCTAGAACTATTTAAATGTAGACAACAATCTCACAAAATCCTTCTTTAAAATATCTGCAATAGGCACTCCCTTTCCCATTTAAAAAACCACCCGTTTCCTTTCCAATCCCCTTTTGCTATCCCACTCATGTGCCTTGCAACCAATGCAAATGGACTTGCTGTTTGTGCAATAACTGCTAAAAACAAGTATTAATTAAAAAAGGGGTACCTGCTTATGGACTCTATTGAAGCTGTTACATGATCCCGAAGGTGACGGAAGCAATGCAATCCAGTCAACTCATCTCCATCCTATCAAAGACAGATAAGAGTAATTTTTAAAGGAAATTATAGGTCACATAGAAGTATTCTCCACATTCAACCAATATGACTAATCATTCAAAAAAGATCAAGCAGCTACTGAAGAATAAAAGGTAGAAAAAATAGAAGAATTATAATTAGTTAGAATTAGTAAGTTTTGTTTATAAACATATTCAATAAAGTCCTACACCCAAGAGAATCAATTAGTTGAATGGTAAATTTCGTATACTAAGGCTCACCAACAAATGCTGCAAATCATCAGTGACATCCAAAGCTCCAGCGCAATCTGAAGATGCAACAAGCTGCAAAAATTCAAAAACAATATGTAGCATCAGTCAAAAACCCCCCAAAAGAACCTTCTACTTCCAGTCATACTCACACATAGGGCAAATGCAAAGAAGTAAAACATCAACCACACAACAAAAACAAGCATCCAAAATATCAGATGATACACAGATTTTATCAGAACTAAGAAAAATCTCAAAACACAAATAATGGGCAGTTAGGGCGACAAACATGTTAATCTGGAACCAGCATTCTGATACCAAGTTCTATACTTTTCGAAATAAGAGCAAGAATGAGACAATAAGAAAAACTCACCAATTTAAGGGTTGACAGAGCTTGATTTACATTCAAAATAAGGCCCAACTTGTGTTGTAAAGCCAAAAGATTACTCCTCGTAGCATTCAACTCCTGAATTCGCCTAGCGGACTCCACCAAATCCTTATCCAGAAGCCTAATAGTCTCCTTCAACTCCCGAATCCTCCCACACCCTTCCACAATCTTTCCATTAAGATCCTGCAACTGCCCCTGCGCCTCAAAGAACGAATTCGATCGCAAAGAAATCTCCTTCACCAAATGCAACTCCACCAAATCCAAATACTGTGACAGCTTCTCCTGAAGCCCCAAATTCTCGGAAAAATTCGAGAAAGAGTAATCTTCTTTGAAGTAGGACGCAGGAACTTCCCGCAAACAGGCTACGAGCGCCTCGCCTTGGCCGCCGATTGACTCCTTGCTCTCTTCTACAGCGGCATGCTTTCGTATGTCCTCGAATCGGTGGTAGGGCTCGGAGACGGAGGCCAAGTATGTGTGGAAATCAGATCTGGAGAGCTCCGACGAAGCTTTGTTTGAGATGAGAGGAGAGAACTCGGGGAGGGCGACGGCGGAGGAGGACCACCACCAGGTGGCCCAAGAGCCGTCGGATTTGCCGACGTGAGGATTGTTGAGAATGGAGGAGAGGCTTTGGCTGCCGGCGTCGGATACGGTCTTGCCCAAGGTGGAGGAGGAGGAAAATGTACGGTGGGGACTGGTGGTTGTTGGGGAGTCAACAGATGACCTTCCCCATGATTGGGAAGGCTGTGAATCCATTTTGGTGCTTAAAGGATCTCGGGATTCACCATGAATGAAAAGCTTTTGGTCTGATTATAATTCCCTAAAATAAATTGGTGAGTAAGGAAAAAACAGATCTTATTGTAGAGGAAGAGATCTAGGATGGATTGGAAATCGAAGCACAAGCACTAGACTGGATTTTAGTTACTTTTTCTTTTAATTTTTAATTACAAAGCTTTTGCCTATTGCCTATTGCCTATTGCCTATTGCCTTGGACACCACTAGTGATGGAGAGAGAAGAACAAGCAAAATGTTAAACGATCATTAGCTTACCAAAAACACAATTAACAACAATTAGGAATTAAACAAAAACTCTCTTTTCTTTGTTATTTTATGTAGGGTTAAAAGGGATGGTAAGTGGGTCGGCCTTTTGTTAAAAGAGATGGTAACTGAGACTAATCCCAATTTGATGCGCCTAAATTTAATGGGTCAAGTTCGGATTAATCGAGTTTTAAAATTGATTTTTCTAAAATATGGGCTCAGGTTAAATTAGGCTCGAGTTATCTTTGGCCTAGTCGGACTCTAACTTGAGCCTACTATTTTAGATCAAATCAAGCCTTAAATTGGACTCGAGTTTAAGCAGTTAGGGTTAAGCTTAACTCGTGTCTGAGCAGCTCCGAGACTAACCTTATCTATTGCTATTCTTAAGGCTTAAGTTAAGATTATCTAAAACGATCAAATTAAATTTAAATAGACTAAGATTTAAATAAATTAAATTTTTGTTCATTAAATAACTCACCAGTACATATTTATTTTTAGTTGATGCATGGGATTGACTACCACATATATGTTATGTGGTAATGTGGGACTTAATAATATCTAATTGATTTAATTTAATTACAATACATCATAATTAACTCAAGTAACTTAATTATAACCTTTTTACCCAAAATCTGACATTCTCCAAACCTAATGAATGTTAATCCCCAATTGCTCCTTCAACCCAGGACGTGATCAGCTGGCCATATGGGTGAGATGGATTGGCACAGCATTGGACCAGCAAAAGTGGTAAAGCTGACTTGAGGTGCCTTCAACCCGTGGATTTAAGTGCAAAGAAGATTTCACTTGGCCCAAGGAAGCTTGTTTATGACCATGAATGTGCCAAGTTGGAGCATTAGACAGTTCTAGTTGATATTTTTGATGTCACTCGTTCGAATTTGGAAGCTCTCCATTTTGGAGAGAATCTTGTAGTCACATAATTGCTTGCATCCGAAGTGGGTGCTTTCTGTGGTGGATAGGTGCAATTACTTGGTGCCGGTCATGGAGGAGAGATGCTATTATGGTGATAGCAAAAAATGAAAGCTTGCAATTTATGCCGTTGGGTGGGAGCCCATACATTATATTGTTGTTCATGTTAATCTAAAATCAAAACCACCACTTCCTGTGACCGGAGTAAAGGGCATCACCGACTGCTCCACATCCACCGCGTTTTTGAATGATAAGAATGAAATAACTGTATTCAATCGATGATTCGACTTGTGCAGTTACAGCTTTGAGGAGGTTGGATCATGGATCCCTGGAGATGTAATGGTTCCTCAAAAGGGTGTTGCACCAATAGCTACTAATGCCTGGTGAATGGCTATTAGCTGCTAAAGATGAAGAAGCAATGGCCACTCTGAAGGGCCAACCCGTAGAAGAAGGTTGTAGACTGGTTAGAGGGAAGAATTATGCGTTGCCGACGAATGTTCTGGTTCTGCAAACGTACAGCCTTTCAAGAATTGGAAGAAATTACGCGTTAGGATTCATTAGATTTTGGGGATGTCATGTTGGGAATTTCGGTTAAAAAAAGATATAATTAAGTTATTTAGGTTAATTACGATGTATTGTAGTTAAATTAAATTAATTAAATTAAATCAGAGAATTGCCCTATCTTTTACCACATGTGACATATATGTACTAGTGGATCTCACCTATCAATTTAAATTAATAAACATATGTTATGTGTGATAATAAAAACTTAACGTAGTTTTAGGCCTCGTTTGATTTCATTTTTTTTCCATTTTTACTTGTGATTTTCATGAAAAAGTAAACAATTTATTAAAATATGTTTGAATGAGTATTGTTGTCGTTTTAAGTTTTTAAAAATAAAAAAAACTGCAACAGGTTTAAGGAAACGGAAAAAAGACGTTTTTTTAAGATTTTAAAACAAGTTTTCTTTTATTCTAAAATTGTTTCTGCGTCGTTGACTCTTTTGCATCGCCCTGCTACGATTTTCCTAGTCCAAGTTTATGTTTACTTTTGTAGCTTGTTACTCTGTTATTATGTAAAAAAGACGTTTGTGCATTATCTGTGCTTGCTTTTATATCTCTCTACAATTTTGTTATTCTAATTCTGCGATTTCTCCACTTCTGCGTTATTTCGCTGCTGTGTTACTGCGTTACTTGTGTTACTTCACTGCTGCGTTACTATGACTATGTTACTTGCTTCATTGTTGCGTTACTCATGCATGTATTGTTCTAAAGGCAATTATGTTGTTGGTAATAAAATGTTGAACCTGAAGTTTTTTCAAGTCAACGTGATAAACAACAACACTATTCTAACTAGTACAAAAGTTGTTTTCTATTCTGTTGTTTGCACAGAAACACAAAAGCTTCTCAGATTAACTATAACATCCCGTTACTCATGTTAAGATTAGAATAGTAAATATGAGAGATTATTAAGAAATTAGAAAATGCATTTCATGCTCATGCATTTTATGATATGCTCATACTCATGAATATTGAATTTTTGCACATGAAAATAATTGGACATGCATTCATAGATATTCCGGGTATAATTGATTTATAATTGAATTGTGAATGTGATTTTGTGGAGAATTGTGGTTTTTATATGTTGAAAATTGATTTGGAGAGTGTGTTTAGTAATTTAGAATTTTTGGAGAATTTTAGAAAAATTTCTAAAATTTTGGGTAAATTTGGACTAGAAAAATGCTAAGTGGCAAGACAATTGACAAATAGCAGTAGAATTAAGAGTCAAGCGGTAGTGAAAATTTTTATTTATGACTTTGGGATTTAATAACATATGTCATTAAAATTTGGAGACAATTAGAATAACAATTGGAATTGAATGGATAAATTGAATGAAAAAAACCTAAGTGAACCTATAAGGAGATGACATGTGGCCATGTCTTAAAATCATTATTTTTTTTAATTGTAAAGACCCTCCTTGTCTTGTTTCTCACGATGCATTCTAATCGAAAGGCATTTGTTCTTGTTTTCTTCTTCTTCTACGTGACTTTCTCTTCTCCTTCCTCATGAATCTTGTTCCTAACCTTCACCAACTTTGAACCTAGCCCTCTTATCTTTAATTTACTACTCTTATCTTGTTCTCTTCTTCATTTCTCACCAAAGACCCAACCTTCCAACCTCCATGATGATGTACGTTGGTTGTATGAGAACCTAGAGTTGGTGTTCTTTTGAAGGATTTGAAGAGAAATCAAGTAAGTTATATGTTGATTTTCATGGGTTAGTGTAAATAGAA
>JANZXR010000003.1:29757613-29771903 GCA_027575705.1 Erythroxylum echinodendron
CGACATACCTTAGAGTCCTAATTTTTGTAAGTGGAATGTCCTATAATGATTTATAAACTCTTTATGATATGGTAAAGAATAAAATTGATCATTGGTTTGATAAATCTCTTTCCTATGTAAAGAGATTATAATTGATTTTATATATGCTTAGCACCTTGTACATTTATTGACAATCACATAATATTTTTTGAAGAAGATTTTCATGGACATAGAGAAACTTCTAAGGAATTTCTTTTCGAAATGGGATGAACATAAAAAGCCTTTTGAATAAATTTAGTTGGAAACGAATTTGCTTAACAAGGAAGAAGGAGGATTAGTCATTCACTCAATCAAAGTAGTGAACAATGTTCTGTTTGCTAAAAGATTATAGAGACTTCTGAAGGATAAAGAATCCCTGTATTTAAATTGGTGAATGAAAATTATATTAAGGACAAAAGCCTTTGGACCATCTAAACCAAGAAGGAGTCCTATTGGCTAATGACTCAAATTCTACAGTAAAGGGACTTAAAGTTATTATACCATCTAGTAAGAAAGGAATATAGGATTATTCAAGAATCAACAATAAGACCTTGAAGTTGTTAATTTAATGAACATTAGAATGATCAGTGAAATGATATTGACTAGAGCAGATAGACTTTCCCTTTCATATGACTTGGCTAATTGAAGGAATTTATAAAAGTTTACGTGATTTTTTAAACTCATAAGCTCACAGACTTACTTAACTCATCATTTGAGTTTCTCACTGATGTAAAAGTTATTGATTAGCTTAATGAATCTAGCTTGTATTTAATATCCTTGGAAATAGTTTATTAACTCTCCAAAATTAGTGTCTCATCGTTTTGCCTCCCATTGATAAACTTGGAAGAAGAATGAATGAAAATGCATTGTTTTGATCATCATGTTCTTCTCTTAAGTGCCACTATATGTTTTCTTTGCTTCATTTATTCTTATTTCTTACATTTTACAATATAGAAGAGCGCGTTTTTTTGAGCTTTTAATTTCTAAAATTAATCTCCAATTTCCTACTTTCTCTAAATAAGTCCTTTCTAATTATAACTAGGTCTCCTTTTAAACTTTTTAATTTCTTGCTAACGCTTATATTTTTAAAATGATTTTATCCTTTTTATCTTCCAAACACTTTAAATAAGCCCAAAATTTTTCAACAACCCCACTTCCTTTTTAAAATTTCAAAAACATTAAACACATGAATAGAACTAATATAAAATAGGTTAATTAAATGTGAAAAATTAAAATATGAATTTGTAAAGTAGAAAATTACAAATAAACTTTTCCACTTTTTGCCCTCTTTGATTTAAAATTAGCCCCTAAAGTCTTCTAAAAATTGGTCTCCATCCTTTTACCTGTCAAAAAACTATAAAATGTCATTAGATTTTACGAAAAAGGTTACACTAAAAAGTCTTTCATTTATCCCCCAAATTTTTGTTACCTTCAAGAGAATAAACTGAATCTTGAAAAATATAATAAAATCCATGTAAAACATATTATAAATATGCCAATTACCATATGAATAGACCCTAAGTTATATGTAAACTATCAACATATCAAACTATCTCCCATATTTATCTCATTTCTTATCCTTAAGAAGTTACATCCTAATTGCTAACCTATACAAAACAAACTAAAACAAAAATAATTCTACTTTTTATACATGTACGGTAATATTTGGCATATATTACAGTTCTTTAAACCACTAGATGTCTCTAGTAGAGGAGTTATAGTCTCGTGAAAGTTAATGTAAATGCTACCTAGTATCATAAATACTACTTAAAAACATTAACCTAATACATATATTAGTTAACTTCAAAATCAATACCATATGATATACAAATCCAATAACATTTCAAAAGCAAATCTCAATACAAATAAGACAAAGTAAATACTTTTGCACACTGTATCATGTTCAATTACTATGAATTGACTAGTCCTTATGACTTATCACTCATTCAAATAATGTTTGAATTTTGGTGAGAAACTCTCATAATCCCCTATTCAAAGTTAACTTACCATAGAGTTGAAAGTCATCTACTCCTAGATATGTACAAAAAAAATAAAAAAAAATTAATAAGGTTCTAATAAAGCCAAAAGGTTAAATAGTTTAACAAAAGAAAAGGATATAAGAGAGACAAAGGTTGTCACAATTAGTAAATTATTACAAATAAATTTGCAAAATCTAAATTAGTAATTATTACACAAACTCCTTATATACTTTACAAATATCTGTGTGTGTGTGTGTGTTTGTGTGTGTGTGTATGGGTGGGTGTGGGTGTGTGGGTGTGTGTGTGTGTGTGTGTGTGTGTGTGTGTGTGTGTGTTTATGTGTGTGTGTGTGTGTGTGTGTGTGTGTGTGATCTAACATAAGATTCCCCATCATTATTGTCACTTTCACATACTTTACCATTTTCCCCACATTTGTTTCTTTGTATATCATATTGAATAACCATATCAAGTTATAAGCAAAAGCTTTACTTATCATGAATTGGGGTGTAGATACTGGTTTTCTTTTAGACTCAAAGTTCTTTAGAGAGGTTGACAATGGAAAAGAGTTAATTTCATAAAAGGCTTGAATGGCCTTATTAGTGGATTGATGTATAAAGGTAAGTAATTTAGGACAAACTCAATCCTAAATGTCTTTATCATCTTTGTTCTTATACAAATCTTAACATATAACCTAAAAAAAAAAGGATAAGATTCAAGTTATTAAACTTCAAAATCAAAGAAGGCATCCACATTTGAAACAAAGATATATGTATGAAGGCACAAATTCTCACTAAATCACTCTAAAATATGTCAAATCAAGTATTATTACTTAACAAACTTAGTTTCCTAGTATTTACAAAGTGAAAATTATTACAAGTACTTAATCATATTATGCAATTACTTTTTCGTAACCAATGTCAACTTAGAATCATTTAAGTAATATTATTTACTAAAATATTTTAATTGTTAAAACTAATTTTATTTAAAAATTCTATGCTTATATTGAAATCAAAATAAATTTATTAAATAATTATCAATTTTAAAATATTTTATTTTAGAATAAATATTAGATTAAATAATTATATAATATTAATTATAATTTTTATTAGTGATTAATAATAAATATATTTAATCAATCGTAAATTAGATTATGGCAAAAAATAAAATAAATTTTAACAATTTTTATTGGTTATCAAAATTGGAAGAACTAAAATTAAAAATCAAAACCAAAACCAAAATTTAAACATTTACTAAATTTAAAAGGAAAACAAAAACTTAAAAATTATAATAGAAACCAAACAAACTATTAACATTTAAGGAAGGATTTAGAAGCAATCAAACTAAATATCATACAAGTTATTCGTGAAGTGTGTTTTAGTTGTTTTAGCTTTACTATCTAATGAAGATTGCTAAGTGAATTTGGTGCAACTATTTTTTTATATTCGAAGCCTACTGTTTTTTCTTTTTCTTTCACATATGTTCTATGTGCTCTTAACTCTTGATGATGTAATCTAGCATCTTATCGAAAATCTATTCCTTACTTTGTTTCTTAAATCCATGACTTTTTCTGAGTCATGAATTTTGTATTTGTAGATTAGGTTTGTTAGACTAAGATAAAAACATAGAACATCATCACGTAGATCGTAATAAACAGGATCATTTCATATGCATAAGAAAAACAAAAACCACATACTTGGATTCTTATTGCAGTTCCAACAATTAAAGAACTTTTGTTAAAAGTTTATAACAGAGAATCTTTTACATCTTTTGTTGTTCTTCATATAAAGACCATATATAAGAAGAAACACACACCGATCCCTTTATGCTGTTCATTCTTTGGTTTTTTACATTTAAACAAAACATAACTACCTTTAGTAGTTATTTGAAGAACATTGACCAAAAAACCCCTCATAGGTGCATAATGATTCATGATCTCCCACTCAAACATGATGTTTAATCTAATTAAAAAAACTCTACAGTGCTCATACTTGTTCAATAACCAATGCGACCAGTATACGACAAAGGCACATTGACATATATCTGTTAAGAGTATATGACATCTCAATTAACAAATTGATTCTAGGACTTATGAGTCTTTGAGTAGACATTGTATGCTACACCCTAGGTCATATCTTGCATTTACACTTTCCTTTGATCTTATTAGTTTCTTACGTCATGACTGTATTCAAATTCTCTACTCAAGAGACAATGGCCATTTATGAATACTTTTCATTCGAGTCAATGATCCAATTAAATAATCTTCCTCTGTTTTCAATTCTCTTTTGAAATAAATTTAATTTGCTTTCCTAGAATTATTCCATAGGATCGCATATTGCATGATCTTTTGGCAATAACCTAAAGTAGCAAACCTTAAATTAAATTCTCAATAATGAGACAAGAATTATAAGGGTATATGACGAGGTTCTTCTCAACCTCAAAGATCTCACAAAATGTAAGAGGAGATCTGGATACTTACATTAATCCCTTTTGTGGTCAGTTTTGCACTCATGGTACGAGTCATGTGCTACGGTATTTACCCATTTCATTTAACTTGAACATCTTTCATTCAAGAAATACCATATAGATGATAGTTCAAACATATTTAATATTTAACTTGAGTTCACTTATCTACTTAAAACCTGTTCAGAACTCACATCTGGCAACGTAAGATAGATATAGTGATCATTAAATCACTTTGAACCAATTTCCTTGTGACATTTATAGTTTAAGTTTCTCGCTCTCAATTATCACTTAAATAATAAACTTTAAACTTGTCTCATCTCTAGTGAGCATAAACACCAGAGGCGATTTCTTGTGTGAGAGGGCCAATCTCTAATCTGTCTCATATACTTGTGATTCATCCCAAAATATATTTATGCAAAACATATATATTCATGAATCAAATGATACACAATGTATAATCTTCATCATACATTATATTGAAAATATGACATTATAATGAGTGAACATACGCAGAGAAATGTTTATCAATACATGTCAATATCTACGTAGTCCTAGTGACTTTACATGCCTAATGTATACATATCTAGAAATTGGCTTTGTAATTGGGTCTGCTATCATATCTTGTGTAGATATATATTTCATGTTCACCTCTCTTAATGTAACTATATCTTTCACATAAATATACTTGGTATCTATATGCTTTCTCTTACAATAAAATTCGGGGTCTTTAGTATAAGTGATTCCAGTTGGACTATAACAGTTAATGGTCACCGGATGAATTTCAGTTTTAGTGACTCCAAAATGCATTAAGAATTGATGAAGCCACACAGCCTCTTGTACTGCAGTTGAGAATGCTATAAATTCAGCTTCCATTGTGGATAATGCAGTGCAAGATAGTTTCTTACTTTTCCATGATATTTATCCATGGTTTAGTAAGAATAAATATCCTGAGGTAGATTTTCTTTTATTTAAATCTCCTCCTCAGTCTGAAACGGTATACCCTTGTATATGTAGGTCATTGCCTTGATAATATAATGCATAGTCCACAATTTCCTTTAGATACCTCAATATTCTCTTTACAACTTTCCAATGTGCTTGGCCTGGATTTGAATGATATCTACTCACCATTCCAACAGCATAACAAATATCTGGTCTTGTATACATCATTGCATACATAATACTTCTAACTGCGCTGGTATAGGGAACAATCTTGTGGCATTGATGGGCAATTTCTCTTGCTAAGGCCTTCACCTTTAGCAATAGGATTATCAATTAGCTTGGAATCTTGCATACGAAACCGTTCAAGAATTCTTTGAATGTATATCGCTTGTGAAAGCAATAACAATCTCTTTAAATGATCTCTTGGAATCTTAACTCCAAGAATGTATGTCGCTTCACCCATGTCTTTCATTTCAAATTTAGATGATAACCAATCTTTGATTTGTGTAAAGAACACACAGTTATTACAAGCAATCAATATTTCATCCATGTATAAAGATTAAATCGTCAATTTATCTTTGGATATTTTAATATACACACAATGGTCTTCATCAATCATTTGAAAATCATACGAAATGATTACGTTATGAAAAAAAATGTACCATTGTCTTGAAGAATGCTTCAGGCCATAAATTGATTTTAATAACCGACATACTTTATTTAAGATTGATCCATATAGATTTCTTCCTCTAATTATCTATTAATAAAAGTAGTCTTTACAACCATTTGATGTAATTCAAGATCCATACAGGCTATTATAGCCAAAATAAGATGACTTAAAGCAAACTTCACAACAGGTGAAAAATTTTCCTCATAATCAATTCCCTCTTGTTGTGTATATCCTTTTGCTAGAAGGCGTGCCTTGTATCTATCGATACTTTCATTAGCTTTTTGATTTATTTTGAGAACCCACTTATTCCTAATTGCTTTGCACCCTTGAGGGAAGTCAACTAAGTCCCATGCTTGATTGGAGCTTAAAGAAGTCTTTTCTTCTTTCATTGCTTTTATCTATTATTGCAGGGCTAGTAAGAGCCTCATTTACATTCCTTGGCTCTTCTTCCTCTTGTGGGACAATCACATTAATTTCTTCTTTAATATCAAAATGATTTCGGGGAATTATTCCTTGATTACTTCATCTTAAGCGAGGTTCATCATAAACAAATTCATGATTGATTTTATTGCTGCCACTCGGATCAGTCATTATAGAGAACCTTTCTGTAGAATTACTCCCACTTAGTTGAAGTTCCTCATCTTAATTCTTTATAACAGAATCATTCTAATCAAGAGTCTCATATAATAATAGGTCTTTACCTATTTCTCCTTGTTTGGGGAAATCATTCTCCAAGAATGTTACATCTCGTGAGTCAAATTCAGTTACACCTTTATTACCTTGTTCACCAATGAACACATATCCTTTTGAATGTTCTGAATATCTAATAAAAATACTTTTTCTCCCTCTTGAGCCCAATTTTGCAAGGTGTGAGAGAGATCATGAACATAGGCTACACACCCACAAGCTCTATGACTTGACATGTCAGGTCTCCTACCAGTCTACAACTTATATGGTGTGCTAATAACTAATATCGTGGGAACACGATTAAGTACATAGGTTGTTTTTAGCAACAAATCGCCCCAAAAAGTGATTGGTAAATTTGCTTGGGCCATCATGGACCTAATCATTTCTAATAACGTCTTATTTCGTCCTTAAGTGATGCCATTTTGTTGTGGGATTCTAAGAATAGTTAACTGCCTTTCTATTCCTTTCTCATCATATAAAGCCTTGAACTTGTCTGACAAGCATTCTTGTCCATGATCAATTTGTAATGCGTTTATTTTCTTATATAATTGATTCTAAACTAAGTTCATGTATTTTATGAAACAATCGAATGCTTCCGATATATGATAAATCAAATAGACATCACCATACCGAGTATAGTTATCTATGAAGGTGATAAAATAAACTGCTTCACATCTAGCACTTACATTCATTGGACCACAGATGTTAGAATGAATTAATTACAATGGGTATAAAGCTCGTGTTCCCTTTCCAAATGGCTTTCTTGCCATTTTACCAACTAAACAATGCTCACATATAGGTAGATCTACTTGACTTAGATTACCTAAAAGTTCTTCTTTAGCTAATTGACTAATTCGACTTTGACAAATATGAAATAGTTTAGCATGCCACAAAGTTACATCATTGTTGGAATTATTATATGTAAATAAAGAATAACTAATATTATTATTTTTCTTTAACATATCCAGTACTATAAAGTCATCACATAAAAAACCATGACCATAATAAATAGATCCAAGATACAAATCCATTACACTACCGTGGAAATCTATATTGAAACCAAATCTAACCAATATCAACATAGATAAAAGATTTCTACAAATCTGTGGAGCATATAATACTTCATATAAGATAAGGGATCACCCTCTACGTATATCCAATTTACATGTCCAAATTCCTAGTACAGCAACTCTAGAATTGTCACCTACATAAAGCCATCGACAATCATGTGGGAGTTTACAAAACTCAACGAAGGCATCTCAATCCTTCGCTACATAGTTGGTTGTTCCTGAGTCTTCAATCCACAAAGGATGTGATTCAGCTAGAAAAATAGAACAAGAAACATTCACAAAACAAATGTTTGTACTTTAAAGCTGTACCTTTTTTAGCTTAGTACAATCTCGAGAAAAGTGGCCCTTAGTACCACAATTATAGCACTTCACATGTTTCATATTCTTCTTCTTGCAAGGATGTTTTCCTTTTTCACTTTGGTTCCATTTTTCCTTCTTGGATTCCTTAGGAGAGTGGTTGAATTTCTTATTCTTCTTCCATTTGTTTCCACCATGATGCCTGCATTTCTTGTTCATAGCTCCATGTGAATTAGAACTAAATGTATATGCCTCAGAAGACACCTTTAAGGCTTCAAGATGCTCTTCCTTCAAGATGAGATGCCTTGTATAATCTTTCATTGTCTTGATGTTCTCATTATGAGTTAGGTGCATCTTCATATGCTCCTAACTCTAAGGCAGTGAATGAATAACAGCTTGTACTTGTTGTTCATCAGAAAGCTCATGAACAACATCACATAACTCACTTACCATGTTGGACATTTGCCTCAGATGCTTTTGCATTGTATCATCTGGGTGCTTCTTATAAGTATCATACTTAATTGTAAGTGACCTCACTTTGTTCACTGAAGCACCTCCAAAATGAGCAGCCAATGCGGACCACATGTCCTTTGCAGTTTCGTATTTACGAAACTCTTGCATGATATCATTATCCATGCTACTCAGCAAAGTAATGCGAGCTAGAGTTCTTCTTTTTCCACAATTCATATACATCACGGTCCCTCTTATGCTGTGCTGTAGTGCCCTCCACAAGAACTTCCATGATTAGGTTCAATGGTCCAAGAGCCTCTTACTTCTCCAGCATATATTGGATTTTCATACTCCAAATTTCATAATCACCATTGAGTTTCTCACCCCTATTGAGTTTAGCAACAATATTCTTTAAAGCAGTAGCCATTTTGTTATAATAAGAAAGAAATATATATATACACGTTAATGTCATATTAAGCATTCATAGCGTAAATAATTTGATCACTATTGCTTATGAAATCAAAAGTTTACTAATGTGTTCAATCATCATTCATACAATAATTGAATCCTAATTACCTTACTCTAGACAAATTCCTATCTGACATACATGTAAACATATTACATAAATATCAAGACTTTGTTCTTATAAATAACATATTTCATTAAATGTGCTACAACCTACGAACAATCTATAGGTAAGGAACCTTACATGAAAGTGAGTTCACGAGTTCACGCGACACAGTTTGTGAAGCTCGATGTATAATAGCTCTTACTATTTCTATTGGAAGATTTATAGGATACAAAGTCCTAATCAACTTCCTTCTACTCATCTCTTTAACAAATGTCATCACTGACAAATTATAAGTCTTCTTATTAGGTATATTATTCCAAAAGCATTCGTAACAGTTCGCCTTGAGGTTGAGGTAATGTTGTAAGTAAAGTCATGTACTTTACTTCAACATTTGCATAAGCTAGACAACCTCCAAAGTATAACTCTTGCATCATGTTATTGACTGAAATAACATGTTGTGTTAGACCATCTTCAGGCATTAAACGCATGTTAACTAACTGTACATATATGCTGCCAATACATCTCTTCTGTGCCTCACATTGAATAAGCTTAGACATCTGCTTAATAATAAGCATCTTCCTGAAAAACAAATTTTCAGGAATCAGAAGAGTGCACAAAATAAACAGATTATTTTGTCTAATACATAGTGAATTTTTGCTCACAGAATGGAAGCCATTTAATTTTATTAGCAATTTATTAAACTAATCAAATTATGCTATTAATATCTAATCAATTAGAAAACTTATTTCTAATATAATCATATTCAAATATGAATAAGTCATATCAAATTAGAAACTTATTTCTAATCTAAGTTATAATTGAACTAATCAATTTATCTTGGTTTAATTAGAAACTAATTTCTAATGAAACTCCTTTCTAATTTCAACTAAACAAATTAGTACTAATTTAATTAGAAAACATATGTCTATTTTTAATTCAACGAAGAAAAACATATTTCTAAGTTTGTTTTAACTAAACAAATTAGTTAAATTTTATTTATTATAAAAAACTAATTTATTTTAATTAAAAACTAATTTAACTAAATTAATTAGTTTATGTAAGCCAAAACTATCATAAGCTTATTATCATATTGGATAATCATAAGCTTATTATCATATTGGATCTCAAAGCTCAAAGCTCAAAGCTCAAAGCTCAAAGCTCAAAGCCTTAACCCATTCGTGGTTATTATTATACATATATCCAAAAACTATAAAAAAATGTCAAATGCGAGTGCTTCTTTCACGCATGACATTTTAGTCCTCATTGTTTGGACTTTGAATGATGGTAGTTTTGTTCACATGGAACAAAACATAAAAGACATTTGTTTAAGTTATTCGGTTAATAAAACATATAACTTTTAAAAGGTCACGTGCCTTTTGTTTGGTTTGAAGAAGAGTTTTCTTCTTCCTTCTCTTCTATGTGTTGTGTTCTTTGGATTTTTTTTCTTTCTTTCTTCTTTTCTTTCCTTCTCTTGTCAAACAAACAAACAAAAAAAACTTTTCTTCTAGAAGTAGATACAAGAAGAGGAAATGAGCGCTATTGTCTAGTGGTGGTTACATTTCTCAAACAGACGAGAAAAGGCACATATATACACACAAGGCCTTGGTTAAACCAACAAAAAAGCTTGGAACTACAACAAGCACATATATATTCATTGTGTATCGTTTGTTATGTCATTCAACTGTATCTTACTTCTTGGTGTTGCATAAAACAAACCCAAACTTTTAGAGAGGGAAGTAATGAGAGAAAGAACAAACAAAACAAATCTTGTATAATATACATAAATATCTCCATATGACCCCTAAAAGTCATAGCTACGAATGGAGACATAATTATTTGAATTTTTAATACAACGCAAAAGTCATAAACCAATGGTAGAAAACAAGTTAACATCAAATAACAGTGCAAAACGCGATGAAAAATTCATATAATTATGCACAAATACTTAATAGCCAAAGTCTCATGTAAATTTCAACATCTTGATGTTAGCATGCATAATAATAATGTTAGACTAAGATAAAAACATAGAACATCATCACGTAGATCATGTTAAACAGGATCGTTTCATATGCATACAAAAAACAAAAAATACATACTTGGATTCTTGTTGTAGTTCTACCAGTTAAAGAAGTTTTGTTAAAAGTGTTACTACAGAGAATCTTTTACATCTTTTTTTGTTCTTTGTGTAAAGACCATATATAAGAAGAAACACACGTCGACCTCTTTTATTTTGTTCATTATTTGGTTTTTTACATTCAAACAAAACTATATTTGGTAGTTATTTGAAGAACATTGAACAAAAAACCCCTTATGGGTGTATAATGATTCATTAAGGTTCTTTAAAAAATCTTAAATAATATAATATTTTATTAATTTTTATAAAAAATATTTACCCTTGACTAACCTAGTACTGTCTCCATAATGTAATGTAGCTGTCTCCACTGGAATTAATCTAGCGTTGTCCCCGTAATGTAATGCAATTTTCTGTAACATAATAACGTCTTATGATTTAAAGCTAAAAGTTTAAACGGTACTTCTACACCATTAAAATCACTACAACAAATTGGGCTACCTACAACAAATAAAAATGTAGTTAGTTTGTCCAAAAACATCACACATTATATTTGTAACATCGCCAATTTCCTATCACAAAACACTTTAGGCAACATTTCCTAAAATATTAGACAAAGTAAAATTATTAGCTACGAGTTATTTTCGTATTAAAAACACTATAAATGTGTAACTATTTGTAAAGAAGAACTCAATGTTGATGGGAAAAATATGTAGCAAATATTATTTGGCTATGTTTTGTGTTATCGCAGTTATAAATGATTGCTACATCTTGATAATTTTATAAGTATGCTTTTTAAACTACTAGCATGTGAAAATAAGGCCAAAAGCTATCTTTGGCCTAAACTTTTATAATTTATTGCAATAAGTTTATTATATTTTTTTTAATTATTATTTTTTATATTGTTATTTAGATAAATAATTTTTATATGCTCTCCATTAATTTTGCCTAATGTCATTATTAAGTTAAGTGCCAATAAAACAAATAAATACTAAGTTGTAGAAAATATTATTAATTCAAATGATGAAGCATCTATTATACGATAAATGCATCAAATTATATCAACAAGAAAATACTAAATATACCAGAAATATGTGATACTTTGTTCCTACCTAAATTATTTTTTAAAAAAAGTTGAGTATTCCTTATAGTTTTTAGACAAAAAACCAATAAATTGAAATGTGTCTGCACATAACCTCAAATATTGTAGCAAAAAATCTTGTCCAAATTGATACCCCTGTAAAAATTATATGCTAATGAATCATATATCAAACACTTAACTACCTCTACATAGTCTATGCAATATCCAATTATCAAAGAATGAGTTATCATTGGCTAGGATAGATCACAAATAGTATCAAAGAATAATAATCTATATATGAGATATTTTAGAGATCTCAAGTCAAAATATTACTTATACAATCATGACAATGAGAATTTATATAAACATGCAAGTAATGTTATAAATGAAATTCTCATATAAGGTTAGTTTAGTGAACTTGTTCTCTAATAAGAACTTACATGTTCACTTAAGTATCTTCATACTTCGGTCAATGAGATCAACTACTTCCTTCATAAGAAAGAAATAGGGTTAATTACCAAAAAATCCCAAACTTTCGTCAAATTTTCAATTATAACCCAAACTTTAACAAGTAGCAAAATGCCCAAAATTTCAATTTTTTCCAATTCTAGCCTAAACTTCAAAACTTGCAATAAAATACTCAAACTTTCAATTTTCTTAAATTTTTTCCCGATGTTATCTGTTGTTCTCTTGATGCCCTCAAACCTTTGTTTTCTGTTTGTTCTTCTGACTTTTCCTTTTTAATTCATTCTCTTGATGCTCTTAGTGTGAGGGCATCAGACTTGCATAACTTGAAAATCAAAGGATGAGGGCATTGAGAGAACAAACTGAAAACGAAGAAAAAAATAAAATCAAAGTGTAAGGTTGTCGAGGCTACGTAATATGATTTAGATCATTTTTAAACAACGTTGTTGTTTTAATTATGTGATTAAACGATGCTGTTTCATTAATCTTCATTTGTTGTATTAATTTTGGCTAACATGTGTTACTAGTTAAGGTTTTTGAAACATATGGTAAGCTACATTAGCAAACTTAACGAAATACTAACTTTGTACTAGAATTGAAATTTTTTGAAAGTTTGAGCATTTTATTGCTACTTTTTGAAGTTCGGACTATAATTGAAAAAATTGAAAGTTTGAGCATTTTACTACTATTTTTTAAAGTTTGAAAAATTTTATTACTATAATTGAAATTTTGACGAAAGTTTAGGCTTTTTTTAGTAATTAACCTAAAAGAAATATAATGTGTGTTAAGTTTTTTATGCTCTATTAATATCTAGTCTTAATAAAACAACGACTAGGAACAATTTAATGATAATAAATAAATACAATATGAATCTTATAATTATGATCTTATCATAACTTCATTTATAATGTATATTTATCTTATGGACTTTATAATATACATTTAAATATGCATAAAGAATGTTTATAAATAATTGTGTCACTTAACTAAAATCAATTGATTAGTTGTATGGCATAAATCAACATAAAATTGTAAAATGGTATAAAAAACTACAAGTTATAAAATGACACCTCTCCTTCTTTCAAAATCTTGCTAAATGGTCAGCCTAGTAAGTCCTTCAAAAGCTCTAAAGGACTTAGATAAGGTGAACCCATATCTCCTTATATCATTGCACTTGTTATGGAAGTCTTTAACAGAACCCTGAAGAGAATTATAGAGAGAACAAAAGGCTTTAAGTTTTATTCCAGCTGCAAACACCTACAGATCACTAATCTATATTTTGCAAATGATCTCATTCTCCTCTCCAAGGCTAATCATGCTTTTGTTTATACTCTTATGAAAGCCTTAAAAATTTTTAGCAAGTTGTCTGGAAATTATTTACTCTAAAATTTGTTATTACTTATCAAAATTAGGTACAAGCAATGGATTTTTCATTGATTCTGTCACATGCTTTAAATTATAGCTACTTCCTGAAGTAAATCACACGTTAGTAAAGACTTTAAGTTCAAGAAACTAGATACACAAGAAGT
>JANZXR010000003.1:29781390-29799256 GCA_027575705.1 Erythroxylum echinodendron
TTGAGCCACAATCTTCTCCATAAGCAGTCCCACTTAAATTCAAATACAAGAATTCCACTTCAGCTCCAACACTTTAATAACTTCCGTATCTAGCTATTGTATTGTAATCACTTTTATATGTCCAATTAACAGCCAAAACAAAATAACAGATATATATATATAATATATCCTAACAATCTACAACTTAGTTCTTAACACCTTTGCAGATATTTGAAACTGATTATGCACCATTCTAACAAACTCCTTGATAAGCTGCAAACTTTGGGATTTATATTACATAAGAAATGTCCTTGTAGCCTTGCTATAATCATCAACAAGTGTTAGAAAGTCCCTATAGGTAGAGACAGTAATTGAATTATAAGGACCCTAGACATCACAGTGTAAAAGCTCAAATGCTTTGTCAGTTTTATTGATACTCAAAGGAAAGGCTAACTTTGTTTGTTTAGCTACAGGATATATAATGCAAGAGAAAGAATCACAATTAGCCAAAATGGAGCTCAATTTTGGTACATGCTTAAGCACATGATAAGGAGAATGACCTAATCTTAAGTGCCATACCTTGAAACCGTCAAAGGTAGATGGCTTATTAGGTAAGAAAGTCGGCAGCAACAAAACTGTTGGACTAATAGTTAGCTGATACAATCCATTAGTTAGCTTACCAATCCCAATCTTCTTTTTGGTTGGTAAATCCTAAATGCAGCAAGAACCATGTTGAAACAGCCCAAAACAATTCAGATCTTCAGTCAATTTACTAATAGACACTAGATTAAACTTGAAGGAAGGCACACACAAAATATTCTTCAATTAAAGATCATTAGCCAATACAACTTTACTAGTAGCTAAGATCTTAGCAACTTTGGCATCAGGTAAAGTAACAAATAACTTACCAGGATCACATAGCAGTGAATAATCACAAGTAACATGATGAGTAGCACCACTGTCTAAAATCCAGGTTTTAGCTTTAAGATTCACAGGAAAGTAGGATAGATTAGCAACAAAATTTACTTATGGTGTGTCTATGACTTGATAAGTAGGGGAGATATACTGGTCCAATAATGTAAACTGTTGATCATTGAACATTTGCAGATCAGGTTTCTCAGTTGATCCAATGTCTGTTATGACAACATTGGCTCTGGAATTAAACTTCATTGACTTCTTCTTTTCTTTCTTTCTTGGCACATACTTGACTCCACTTTTCTGAGGCCTCTCTTTGGTTTTAGAATGCCAAGCTGAATAGTCATAAGTTTCCTAGCATTTATCACTAGGATGTGAGCCTTCACAGTGTTCACATGGTGATAAGCTCCTTTTAGAATTTTACTTGCTCTGAGTAGTAAGAAGAGCAGCTGAGTCTGGACCTATGCCTTCATTACCATAATCACCAAATTCTCTTTAGCTTCTTCTTACATTAACAGAGAGTATCCCTTAGACAGACTAGGCAAAGGATTCATCATAAGAATATCGCCTATGATATTTTTATAAGAATCATTAAAGCCCATTAGGAACTTCATAAGTTTGTCTTGTTGATCAGAATCTTCAAGATTCTTATTAATACCACAGGAGCATTCACCACATGTGCATTTAATCTGAGCTTTAACACAACTCATTATTTGCCACAAACTTTTTAACTTGTTATAGTATTTAGTAATAGAAGAATTTAATTGTTTGCAATTTCACAGGTAACATTGAAAAGCTTAAGGCCACTGGTCTGTGTATATCTCTCCTCAAGATCCTGCCATATGCTGTCAGCAATAGCAAAATCAATAATAGTCTTGTAGATTTCCTTTAAAACTACTCCAAGAATCCATGTGCAACAATATCATTACAGTGATCCCAGTAATTTGCATTATGATTATCACCAGCTAGGGTTCCTTTCACAAAAGCCAGTTTGTTCTTTGCTGAAAGAGCTTTCAACATTGAATGTTGTCAGTCTCTAAATTGCTTTCATCAAACACAATAGAAATCAGAGGTTGACCTAGATTGTCAGGTGGATGAAGAAATAAAGGACTATCAAGATTGTGGTTTGCCATTGATGTGATTTTAAGGATTAGAAATGAAGAACAGAGAGTAGAGAATACAAATCATGGATTTAAGAAACTCACGATAAAAAGAAGATTAAAAATGAAGAATATAGTAAGAACCTTGAGTGATTAAGAAGAAATTTTGAGTAACAATCACCCAACTACCATTTATCTATTGTAAAAAAAAATGAACTGACTAATCAAGTAGCTAAACTACTTAGGTTGTAAATGTGGCTTCTATGTACTTCATTAGAGATGAGGCTTCTTTGCGTCTCCCCACTAATCCAAAAATACACACATGATATTCTAGAAATAAAAGGGCCATGCGATAGATTTTAAAACAAAAATTAATAACACTAATCTTCTATTGGGCAATTTCCATAACCAAGGGACATATTGGTTTTTTTTATAAACACTAACAAGCAATGCAAAACAAAATTTTCCAAAAACTAATTAGAAAACATATATGTTTCTAATAATACAAAAAGGCTACGAGAAATAGAAAACATGCAACTTTTAAATCAAGTTTAATTTTTATCAAATCAATACCAATCAAGTAATGTTAATCAAGTGAAAAAAATTTAAAGTAGATGTTGATACCATTATTGAAAAGTTAGCTACAATAGAATAATAAAAAATTATAATTTCTTGAAAATTCTCTTTAATTAAATAACCAAAAAATTAAGAATCACAAATAATCAGGTTGAAACATATGTGATTCATAGTCTTACAAAATTTTTATTTAAAGTTGTCAACCTATGAGTTATTCAAATGACCAATCTCTAATGGTATCCACAAAATAGAGAAAAAGAATTCTACATCAAAGGGGAAAAAGAAAAACGTGTTATCTCTTTAATATCTTTTTTTTCTTTTTTACACAAAAAAAGAACATATGGTTTCTTATATCTCATATTTGTATTATGAAGTTTCTCAAATTTCAAAATTAAGTTTAATTTAATTAAAATTAAATTTCCTCTCTTTATGTGTCACTTTTTAGGTTCCTAATATGTTAGTAATAAATTATTTATAATTAGAATTAGCTAAATTAAAATCCCTTATAATTTATTTTTAATTCTTTAATTAAATATTTATAATTATAAATCAAGATTGTTGTATAGTAACATGTCAATAACAACCTAAATATTGGAAATGTCAAAGCGATTTGACTTAATCTATTTATGTATGATTATAATATATCATTTTATCCTCTGATATTTTAACTAAACATAAAGTATGAAATTAGCGTCTATTTTTTTTAATGCAGTCATGTTTATTTTTGCTAAGTAGTGTTTAATTTATAATTAATATTTGAAAGAATCTTTTCAAATCTTAATTTTATCTACTCAGACAATTCCTTAAATCATTATTAATCAAGAATAGTAAAAGTTCTTCCTAATTACTTTAGAGTGATAAATTATTTATTGACTTACTCAACTATCACTATATAGTTTATATTATTGACTAGTCTACTCTGAATAAAATAGGTATTAACCAGCCTTAAATCATAATAATTCATATATATGAGATACCTTGATAATTTCAAGTCTAAGAATCAATTGTGTAACTATCATAATAAGAAAATCTACAGACACACAAATAATGTTCCATTGAGTATCCAATCGAGCGAATTTAATGAATACTTATTCTCTAATAAGTACTCATATATATTTTTAAGTATCTCTACACTTTAATCTATGATATCAACAATAACAACCTCAACCTAATGAAAGTCTCGTTGATACACAGAATCTAAGAAAGTCTAGTAGTATGTAACCTTACTCCAAACTAGCAGAGAAATTGTTTAAACCCATTTGAAAAAAGAAAAAAGAACCACAAAAGCATATATATTAACATAATAAAATAATACTAATTAAAAATAAAATGAAAATAAACATAAAAATAATATAATATAAAATAAATAATACAATAAATATATAACAAGATAAAGAATAAAAATAAAAAATACAATAAGTAAATAAAAACACAAACAAAAATGAAGAGATATCGATTATTTCTTTTATAAGGAAGAAATATGTGTTTTTTTAGTCTTCCTATTTTATTCATATATAATTTTAATAAAATCATAATTATGAACCATTTCGAGATAATATATAAATATAATATGAATTTCATAATTATAGTATTACTATAATTTTCTTAGAGTATGTATTTACCTCATAAATTTTTATCTTATATATTAGTTAATTAATCAAAAACGTATGAAATAAAGAATTTCTTTAACTAATTATATCACAAAATCTACAACCAAACAAATTATTTATAGAGCATAAATCAATAAATAAAACAGAAATAGTTACAAAGTTACTTGTCATGAATGTGAATTTCATGAATCAAACAAAATGTATACAGTTGAAGTTTAATAAGAGAAACATGTAGCACCGACAAGCTTCTTTCTCCTGTACAAATAAGTAACTATAACTTTTGACGTACACTTAAAAGATACCTTATCGTTTGTCGCCATTTATACAAGGATTATGTTGGAATTTTAAATTTAATAAGCTCTTACTTACCAAAGCGTTAATCGTTTATAAAAACCTGAAATTTTCTCACTGGAACACGAAATTTCTAACAAAGGAGAGATAAAAGATTGAATAGAAACTTGGAAAGCGGTAATTTATATTACCTCTGTGAGAATGATATTTAAAAGAATGTTTCATGTACTCTTGATGCAAAGTTCCACTAATTGGATAATTTTTAGTTCCAATCGGTCGATCGATTCAATTATCACATGCATGAGAAAGTATCGAACATATGATTCTATTTGAATTTTTAAGTTATATGAGAATGATTGGTTGGCTTATATTCCGAAGAGGGAAGTCTTGAAAGTTGGCATTCCTTAAAAAGAAAGGACTTGTGTCTTGACAAGCATATCTGATATATTAGTTACAATCATCTTTGTCTATTTTAAAGCTCTTATAAAACTCTGTTTTATCATATCACGGTAGTTACTTGTCATCCCGTAACCCTGTAGCCAGGGTTCTTGAGTGGTATTCGTAATGAAATTGTGGTTTTTTATTTTCCAAAATAAAAAATGATGACATTTAAAACTAAAGTTTTACATTTCTTTGCAACCATAACAAAGAATATAACCTAAACTGTGCTTAAGCTTATATAAATAAAAAAGTAAAACAACGATGTGAATTGCTTAATCTAAAAGACTTGGAAAATAGAGTCAAGCAAAACCCCGTAAACAAGGAGCTTAAGAATGATCGATTATGAGAAGGGTAATCTCTAAACAGGGTAGTGCTTTTAACTCTTCAGTAATAAGCAATAAAGGAATAAAAAAAAGGGACGAAAATAAAAAGTAAAAATTAAAATAAGAATAAAATTACTCATTATACGTATTTGATTTGCATGCGTTAAAACTGATTAATTCGAATCAAACTTGTTACTTTTAGTTTGAATTAGGCACGTTCGAACAAATCTTGTCAACCCTAAGTGTAATTATTGATTGTGGGTTCTATTTACCAATATGTATACCAATAGTAGCTATGTTGAAATTTCGCAAGCGATCCGTTGAAGATGACAAATTTGATAAGAATGCCTGGTCAGTTCAATGGATTGTGGCAGCCAAGTAAAAGCAAAAGAAAGTGGGAAGTAGGCCAGTCGTCTTCCTCGCAAAGTCTTTAGTCACAAATTCGCGTCTCTCCATGCTAGATCGTGTGCCAAACTGACTTTTGACAATGGTCTAAGGTACATCCACTCTGTTTTTGGTTCTCGTAACTTTTTTAACAGTTGGATAGAATTGGAATTGGACTTGATCACATCTTAGGTTCTATTCCAAGATGTGATTCTTTTACTCGTTTTACATTTATTAGATAGCTTTTTCACTCCTTTTCTTTCATTTTACACTACCTATGATGGTGTCTAAAGGCTAACACTGTTAACGAAATAATGCTAATTATTGTAAGAGTGTCAAAGATTGTGCTAGAAGAAATGATGGTGTTTCGGAAATTTGGAGTTAGAATATAATAATTATACATAAAAAGTTTTTTTACCAAAAAATTCGAATGATTACTGCGATTTGTGTATTTAATTCCATTTCTAATTTATGGAAAATTATTTTGTGTCAATCACTTCCACGGTCAAGTCAGAGCTTCTTTATTACTTTTCTTTATTACTTTTCTCTGCATTCACACTTTCTCTCTCTTTTTTTTAATTACGTTAATTATTTCAATTTAATTTAACTAATCTTAAGTTCCTAAGATCCCAACCCTAAGAGCTCTAAAGGATATAAATATAAAATTTTAAGATTATTCAGATTCTTATGTAGCCTGTACACTTCTGTGTACAAAGAGTTATCACATACTTAATTGATCAACTGCTGATTAATCGCTAGCCCTGTTTAACATAAGGTTCTTAACAGTCTCAAGTTTCCTAGTAACTTCAACTCCCACACTACCGTTAGAAGCGAGATGTTCGTAATTGATCAAATCAAAGAGCTTTGCCCAGAAGGCTAAAGGATTATTAACAAAAAAACTTCCCATTTTTTCTCTTCTTGTATGATTATAACTCAAAATCTCCTAAAAAAAAGAACCTTAATTAAAAAGTTTACACCATTTAGGCCATTTAGGCCATCAGACATTCTCACGTTGCCTTCAAGTTGTTCTTTGAAATCTTTGTTTCTCATTTTTTTTAGTTTTTAGTTTGTTTAAATTCTATAATAAATGTATTACTTGAGTTTTAGTGTCTTCTTATGTTTTAGTTCTTTTAGTTATAAAAATTATAAAAGGTAATTTTTGCTTTCTATTTCTACTTTTTAGTTTACTATCAATTAAATATATATTATTTAATTATTTAACATATTAATTTTTAATAAAAATTATGAATGATTTAATTCATTATTATATTTAATTGATTAAAATTAATTAGTAACAAGAGTTATGAATAATTTAATTTTAATTAATAGTTTAATTTAATTTTTAAAATTAAACTAAATAATTATTAATGAATATAATTAAATTTATAAATTTATTTAATAGTTAAAGTATATTTAAAATAAATATTAATGTATAAATAAAATTTTAATTTATAAATTATTTATTTTATTAAAACAAAAAATAATTTGTAATAAGTATTATATAAGACATTAAAATAAATTTATTTAATTAAAAATAATTTATCTTTAAATTTTATCTAATATGTAGTTATTATTAATTATAAAATTAGCATTAATAACCAAAAGGTTTTTATTTTTACATAAAACCAGCCTAAACTTGTAATTGGATTTTGATATGTAATGTTTTATAAATGTATTCAAACTGGAAATAATTTACAATAATCAAACCATTATTATTCATCTAACTCATTGTCTAAATTTATATTCATTATTAAATTTTTTTCTAGACTACGTAAAATCAATAGTGAGTGAGGTATTTAATATAAAAGGACAAAGGAAAACTAGATTCATAGCATATTTAAGCTAGCATTAGCAATATTATCCTCTCCTGTGCATATTGGAGTTCAAATTATAATAAGTACATTTTAATAATTTGTATATTTCTGAAAAGATTGAGATTCGTCCTCAATTTATTGCAAAATAAAAGGAGCTTAGGACAACTTGGTTTGTAAAGAAGAAGAACAGCATCTGTAATTGAAAACATAGAATATAATGACAGTGGGGACCAAGTGTGGAAACCGCAATCATTGATTTCTACTCGTGGCTCTTTACTAGAGGAATTAGAACTTTACCTACGAGATATGAGAAAGACCACTTCTACACTATCAAAGCACTTCTTTTTGCTTGGAATTTGGGTTATTCTCGTAGAGTTGGACACAAACTCAATATACACCCTTTTTTAGGAAGCGTTAAGGGTCGGCTTCCATTTTTTATTGGTCATAGAATTTCAATGGAGCCTTTTGTGTAAATCTAAGCATTTAATTTTGTTTGTTTTTTTTCCATTATATTAAAAATAAATAAATAAGATTCACAAAAATTAGATGAATAGATATTTATAAAATAGGTAAGTACAAAGTAACAAAAACAAATAACCTAAGAGATATATGTTTAAGTTCTTAATAAATAAATGAGTATATGAGTATAATTTTTCACGTGCTAAAAGGAGTATTGTTCATGTCATCCATGAGAATGACACCAATCATAATTAGTTTTTATGCTTGGAATGTAGAACTTGCGAATAGTCTTCAAATGCAATACCATTTTGCTTATAACCATAATTCATGATTTTGTAGATTGCTTATACAACTTTGAGAAAAGAAAAATTTATGGTTTATTTGTTTTTAATGCATCGAAAACAATCTTTTTATTAATTAGAGGTAAGACTATATACTACTAGACCTTTCAAGACCTTGCACTTTAACAAAATTTTTACTGAATGTTGTTATTACTGTTGTTTTGTTTTTAATGCAATTTTAATTTAGAAAAATTTATTTATTTGTATTTTTATTTATTCAGATTTCATAATTTATGATTTTTATTTTTCTTATTATCTGCTCAATTAAAATATATACCGTTTAATTACTTAATATTAATTATTAAAAATTGAACTATTTATATTTATATTTATATTTTATAATTATTTAATTATTAATTTTAAAAATTAATTTCAAATATATTATAATTATTTAATAAATATTTATTCTAATAAAATGTTGTAATTTTAACTAATACTTATTGATAAATATTTTATAAGATATTAAAATAAAATAAATAAATTTAAAATCAATTTATCTCAAATTTTTATTTAATATTAAATTATTATTAACTATAAAATATAAATTATTTTAATGTTAATAATTAAACCTATTTTTTTTCTAAAAATAAAAAGTTTACTAAAAATAAATAAAAAGGATTACTCACAAGGAGAACCGACAAGGCAGGCCCCATAAACGAAAAGCAAGGTGTTTTTTTCAGTCGGTGAAATGAAAAGAAAAGATAAGAATTAGCATTTGATCCCCGTCTCGAAGCATTTGATATTGATAACGTTTTCAACAAAAATAAAAAAAGTAACATTCAGTTGGATCCAAGGATAGGGACTAGGGAGAGGACGAGGCTATCCTGCATAGGTAACTTTTAAGGATATATATATAATAAAGGCAGAAATTCCTAAAGTGATTGGCTCTCTTTACCTACTAGGAAACGACACGTTATGATTTCGTTTGTTTACTCATAACAAGAAAAAGAAGAAAAGCAGCAAAAGGGTTAGTGGCGTTGGCGGCTATTTATTTTGATTATGATTAATTAGTTGTCATCATTTTGTAACTTTACCCTATTGAGCTAAGCGCTTATTTCACAATTGCATGCTTAAGCTCCTTAAACTAAACCATATTTTCTTAAGCTTCTTTTGTATACCAAATGTTTGTATTTTCTCAATTGATATCTCTCCTCCTATGGGAGTCTTGTGTATTGAAGTTGTTGTTGTTGTTGTTTACAATAGTCTTTCAAATTTACTAAGTTAGGTTAATGTATTAAATGTTTATAAAGACAAAACATAACTCCATTCCATAGTTTCTCAAATTAACATCGGAAATATGTAATGAAGTGGTTAGGTTTGCAATATTAAACTTAATGTGCACTGTAAGAAATAAGAATGTCTCTATATATAGAAGTTCGTATGCCCATATATTCCAAGTCTATTCTTCTCTCTCTATCATTCACTACCATAGATGGTTTTGGTTGCTATCAAAGACATGGAGACGTTTGTTAGAAAGGTGAACTGATTGGTATGACCATAACTATGCCTGGCTCCCTGTATGCCACAGGCGACAGTTCCAGTCTCTCTTCCTCCTCCACCGCACCGCATTGATTGGTTCTTGCCCGTGGCGTGCGAGGAGCCAAGCATACATATCTACTCCCTCTCTCTCTCTCTCCCTCTCTTCTTTATATCTTTATATTTGCTTTCTCTTCTTCATCTTCCGTCTTTGTTTATATTTTAAGATACATACATTCCGTTTGATCGGTAAAGAAGAAGCAGCAGCAGAAGAAGAAGATCGGTTTACATGCAAAGTTATGTGAATGAATAACACTTGCAAATATGTTTAATGTGAAGCTTTTTGGAATTCCGGTGTAGTAAATTTATGATATATATGTGGAAAATCCAAGATAATTATTATTTTGATTCTTTAGTTGATGTTTGCAGCACCAAATCAGTATCATTTTGTGGAAGGTTTTGGTGATTTGATGATATTTCTTAATTTCCTTTTGATCCTGTGGTTTCATAAAGACTACCAAGCAACTCTAGTTAGCTGGCCGCCAGAATCCAACTAGGTATGCCATGTTTTGACCTTAATGTTGTTTCCTTCTCATGCTTTTGAATGCTTTAAAAGGGTCACACTCATTTAATTTGATTTTAATACTTCTATATATCTCTCTTTCTACACTTTGAAAAGTATTATTTTACAACTATTTATAATTAACTTATAACTCAATTATAAGATCGCATTTATCAATATTCACAACTTGATAATGCTATATGAATCTCTTATATATGACTTTTTCCAAGAAAATTATATATTTTCATAATGATTATTTTGTAGTCCAATTTAAAAAAAAAGATTGAAAAGACATGTAGAAATTATGATTTTATATTTTTCTCAAAAAATGATTTTATGAATTAGAGCGTTCTTAACTTTTTTTAAATTGTTACATACATGTATATACATCATATTATATTAGTATTACAAGTATAATATTTATATTAGTAAGATTATTTCTTTGTGACTGAAAAATTACAAATTTGAGTTACAAAATTAGTCTCTTTATAAAATGTAAAGGGAAGACTGCTTATAGTTAAGGACCTTCCTCTAACCTTCAAAAGGTTTGCCCTTTAGATTTTAACAGTTATGTTTCTCTATAAATCATTTCATTGCAATGTCAGCTGAGGATTATTAAATTAATTATCTTTAACAATAGTAAAAACATTGTATTTGTATCATGGCTAGTTGTACTTGTATCTTGATACTTAGGTCAAAAGTAGCCTCTGAAAAGAACATACCCCACCACATTATTTCATGCAGAATAAGCAGTGACCTCTTTCCATATGGTACACGGACAGAAAGTGGTCAAACAGAGGGACCTGCCCAGTCGTTTTCAGAAGCTGGAGACCAAATTTTGGAGTTTTCACGTTTTTCTGGTATTGGTTGGTGAAAAAGAGTTGGAACTGTGGACCTCACATCTAAGAAAAAGTATCAAACTTTGAAAGTGATTAAGGACCAGATATCCAATAACATTTTTGCTTATTGGTAACGAATGGTTGGTTCTTTTTAATTGTAACTCCACTGAGTGGAACGCATGTGATGATTGTAATTATTACTTGTTGGAGTTCTTTGGATTCTATATATTGTTATGGACCGGCTTGGGATAAGAGGAAGAAGACACGTGTATTCCTTCAATGTCAAGAAGAAGAAAAAGAAGATAGTTTTGTTTTATTTTGTTCAAGTTTAAGTTTGGGCGAGGGCCATACCAACTCTATTCGTACGATTCAAATTCATTAGAATAAAATGATATCGTCTCATATGCTGTTTGGAATTCAATTTATTAAATTTATGTAATTGAATTTAATTTATGTATTTAAAATCTTAAAAAGAGATGATTTAAATTCAACCATATAATTGAATCTTATTTTTTTTATAAATTCAATGCTACGATTTAGAATGTGAATTGAAAAATCAATTCTTTTTAAAATATTACAATTTTTTTTAAATATATACATTATAAATATACAAATTATTACAAAAATATGATTATATAATATTTTTAGTTAAGGATAAAAAAGTCATATGAAGTAGTGAATTCATTTTTATTATGTTTCAAACAATATAATTGAATTCAATTATAATATTTATAGATTTAAGGTACAATTGAATTCTTTGTTTTAACATAAAAGAGGAGGAAAAAACACAATGATCTCTCTTATGATCAAGGAAATTTGAAAAAAACTTCCAATTTTAAAATTATTCATTTTTTAAATTTTATTTTAAAAATAATTTATTTAAAATTTTGTTCAAAATAGTAACGAAACACACCGGTTGTGAATAATCAAGTGTTACTAATATGATTATTTAACTAAACTTTTAAATCAACTCAAAACAATTAAATATAAGATAATTTAAAATAATTTTAATAAATAATTAGAATTAGTCTGAGTTTAATTAGTTTGATTTAAGATTACAAATTAAGATTCATTGTTGTGTTTGGATTGATTCATGTATGATATTTACTATTTAACAAAGGTTTAAAAGAGGAGTTTATGTTTATTTAAAAATAATAAAAAAATCTTGAACCATATCAAGTTAGGGTGTCTTTTTCCTTATAAAAGAAAATTCACATAGCTTAACGAATGGGCTGAAATAAAAAAGGTTGGCTTGGCAAGAGTTACGGACCAATCAACAAACCTCACGCTTGCAAACATTGAAATGGGTCGGGCTTATGGATGCCCTTCAGAGGTCGGCCCGGTCTTTCCGGTTTCAGATTTTCAAATAACAGTGATTAACAGATGCTTAAAGGCGCGGCTAAAATTAATTTCAACTTCAACCGTTGGATCACAAGACTGTTTCCAGCTGTATTAAGCTACTTTAGAAGCTCTCTCCTTCTATTAGTGGGCTCGCCCGTAGGTAATCCTTTAGCGATTTTATAATCATTCTTTTACTAGTACCATGTCACCACTCCGCTCCTGGAGAGTGCCCCTCGTCTGGGATCCACATAAGCATTGAATTCCACGCGCCATATTGCACGCTCTACTCTCCACGACTTTTGTTTGCGGGATCCGCAAGAACGAAGCGAAACACGCGCTTGAAACCGAATGGTTAACGTTCTGCCTTAAAACGTACAATTCAAAATAACACCCCCCGTCTCTCTCTTCCTCTGTTTTTTTCCTTGAATTTTCTTTTTGGGATAATAAAATTAAAACCTACACACCCAACCCCCGGACTACTCTCATTTTATCCGTTGCATTCCTTTTTTTTTCCTTCTCTCTCTCACCTGCTCTCGCCGGCATTCGGTGAAGGAATCATAGACGGAAGTGGAAAACGTAGATCCATGCGATCGTCATAGAGTTGAAGTGTAGAGTAGATGCCCGGAGACAATGTCGGAAGAAGAGAAGTTGTTGAAGGAGGCCAAGAAACTTCCCTGGGAGGATCGGCTCTTGCACAAGAATTGGAAGGTCAGGAATGAAGCTAACATTGATTTGGCGGCCCTATGCGACTCAATTTCCGATCCCAAGGACCATCGCCTACGTGAATTCTGTGGGTTGCTTGCTTACCTAGGGTTTCACTGTCTCTTGTATTGCTTACTTCCGTCGTTCAGATCTGACTGTGATCGATGTTTTCTTTATTTTTTTGTTTTCGATAATTGTGCATTAATGTGAACTTAATTTTTTAAAATTTTGATAGGTCCGCTTTTTAGGAAGACTGTGGCGGATTCGAATGCGCCAGTGCAGGAAAAGGCTCTGGATGCCCTGATAGCATTTTTACGAGCTGCGGATGCTGATGCTGGGAGGTGGTTATGCTTTCTTGTGTTTTTGTACTTCCTTTTTTTTAAAAAAAATTCTTTGTGCTTTGTGCGTGTATTGTTGAACTTGGCGTGTTGAGTTTGTAATTTATGTTTGATGCGTTTTAGATATGGTAAAGAAGTTTGTGATGCAATTGTGGCCAAATGCCTCACTGGTCGACCGAAAACTGTGGAGAAAGCTCAGGCAGCATTTATGCTTTGGGTGGAGTTGGAGGCAGTTGAAGCATTTCTGGTACTATTTTTATTCTCCCGGTGATGCGAGTCCATTGCTATTAACCGAGTATATTCTAGGATTCCAATCGCTGTTGCTTTAGATGATTATCAGTCTACTAGACTCCCTGAAGAGGACCCATCATGAGTACCTCAAACACACAAGTATCTGAGTTAACGAATCATGGAAATGCTGTTCTTAATCTCGAAAAAGCAAGTAACTTGCTGTTGGAATCTGGGGCATTCTTTTTTTTTGTTTTTGGGGTAGCCTTTCTGATGTGGATTAAGGTTTCATTTGACATTTCCTTAGGTTGGGACATTTGAGAGAATTATACGCTTAGTTTATCTATTGCCTCACAATTGCTTGAAATGATGATATTGAGAATAGACGATAATCTTCTATTTTCTTCCGTTTCTTTTGCCAATTCCCCAACTAAGATATCATCCTTATTTCATAAATGTGAAATAGGCAAGTTGAACTCATTTGAGCTTGAATTTTTTGTGGTGAGTCATATGCAATTAGTTATTACAACATTTATGGTTGATTCTTGTATGATGCATCCTTGGAAAGCAGAATCAGTGTCGTTGGCCAAATATCGAGTGCGAATGGAGAATTTCCTCTACCATTCTTTATGTCATGTTTTAGGGTTGTCCCAGCGCTTTATTGAGGATGATATGCACCTTTCTACCTTAGGATATAGTTATAACTTGTACTATAACTTACTTGTACTTTGTGATTTTAGAGAGATTGGCCTTTAGTGTGTCAATGCCTGATGATTCAGTGATTGTGTCTTTGCAGCTAGTTCTCAAATAGTGCTAATGGCTTTCGTAGGAAAACTTTTTCTTTCTTTTTAATGGAAAATAGGGAATTGGAGTGATGAGAACTTTTGAATCAGGTGATCAGGGTGTATATACCAACATTCTTGCATCAAATTTTGGGATTTAATGCTGGTTGCCGTGTCAACTTATAACTGTGAAATTTTTTTCATTGTCTTTTTGCTTTTTCAATTATTTATTCATTTTTGTCAGAGAAGTGGCATCTAGTCAGGAACTTTTGTTCGCATTTTACATTAGGAATGAGGTATCTGGCTATGTTTTTGGGCTTTGATGCTGGTAACGTATGGGGGATGGTTTGAGTTTTAGAATTTTTTGATTGTCAAACAGAACTTTGCTTTTGCGTCTAGGTATAAATACAAAGCTATGATTTTATTCTTGATGCCAATATGCTTAAAAACAGATGCCGCTTTTCCTTCTTCTTTTCCCTTTTCTTTAGGTCCTGTTCCAACCTTTTCTACATTATTTTGGTAGTTGCTAATCTGTGCTGCTTATAGGATTCTATGGAGAAAGCAATCAAGAACAAAGTTGCTAAAGCTGTTGTCCCTGCAATTGATGTCATGTTTCAAGCCTTGAGGTATTTGCATTAGATTCTTGATTTCAATTGTAAGAAGTTGGCTCTGCATTACATGAGGTTTACTGTATCGCATTTGCTGTTAGTGAATTTGGTGCCAAAGTTGTGCCACCAAAGAGGATATTGAAAATGCTTCCAGAATTGTTTGACCATCAAGATCAAAATGTTCGTGCCTCCTCTAAAGGACTGACTCTTGAGCTTTGTCGTTGGATTGGGAAAGATCCAGTAAAATCGATATTGTTCGAGAAGATGCGAGATACGATGGTACGAACATTTTTACATGTTATATGGCTCTTTTTTCCCCCTATCACATAATGGTTCACCGATTTCTTTGTTCTGTTTGTAGAGAAAAGAGTTGGAAGCTGAGCTTGTTAATGTCACGGGAGCAGCTAAGCCATCTCGCAAGATCAGGTGACTTTTGCATTGGTTGATTACTAATTCAATCTTCTAATATCATTGAAAAGTATGATTTCAGCTTACTTGATGGGCCGGTTTGATAGCATTCATTTCTTTGACCAAAGAATAGCTACTGGTTGTCTCAGGAAAGCTAAATTTGATTTTTGCCATCAGTATCATCATGTTGTAGTTATGTATCTTTTCGTTTAATGCTAGTTTGATTTTGTCAATACAAACTATCCTTGTTTGGCTCACTTTGTCCATGTGCTTGTCATTGGTTTGACAATTTTTTCTACACTAGCAGTTGGTATGATTGAAATTTAATTGATCTTTCTCTGTTGATACAACGTTGTTTATCTTTGATGGTGCCAATTTTGAGTGTTATGTCATTCTTATATTAGGATCCTGTAATTCCTTGACTTCAAAGCAAACTTACTTGTTGCTACATGCCAGTTATGTATCTTTTTGTCTATTGACAAGCTGGTATTTGCATCTTTGTCTGAATAACTTGGATGTTCATTAACTAGATCTGAACAAGACAAGGAGCCGGAGCCAGAAGTTGTATCAGAAGTTGCAGATCCTGGTCAGACTGAAGAGGCTGCACCTGATGGTTTGTGAACAATTTTAGGTGTTTTTTGTATTTTTCTTCTTCTTGACATTGCATTAACTTTTTTATCATATGTAACCCTTGGCAGTTCCTCAGGAAATAGATGAATATGAACTTGTTGATCCTGTTGATATATTGACCCCTTTGGAAAAGTCTGGCTTTTGGGATGGAGTGGTTAGCTCTCACACTTCCTACTATCTTCCTGTTTTTTGTTGGTCCACTTTGTTCATTTTTGTTGTGCAAACAATATGTTTGGATTATGATTCCTGTTGGTTTTTCCCTCATTTTGGTTGAAAAATTATTTCCTCTAGAAAGCTGCCAAGTGGTCAGAGAGGAAGGAGGCTGTTGCAGAGCTAACCAAACTTGCTTCTACCAAGAGAATTGCACCTGGTGATTTCTCAGAAGTTTGTCGGACACTAAAAAAGGCATGTTCTTTCTTGTGGTTTGGCAACTACATTATATTTGTCACAACAGCTAGTTTTGGTTGAATGCTTATTTGACGCTGAACCTTTTGGAATTTCATTAGTTTTTTGTTTTTGGCTCAATGTACTAGTTTTCCCCAAATGTTGTGTGGTCAATCAATTGCTTACATGAAGGTTTGAAATCCTTATCTTGTCACCTTGTTTTTCGTGAGGAGATCTTAAATATGATCTGGAATGTATAACTTACTCTCTATTTCTCTTAGGGTATTTTGGTTTACTGGAAAGTATAACGAGTAGTTTTGAATTTCTTAACATTTAGTTGATGGAATTAGTTGATTTATAGATTTTAATAGATCCTGATGATTTTACCAACTGTTAATGACATTATGCGGCTATTGTTCAATAAGGTATTCCTGATTTCATTCATACCCATTTTTTGTATGCCTGATAGCTATCTTTGTTGCTTGTGCTAATTTGTTGCATATATCGCTTATTGTCCATATAGAGATACAATATCTCACCATCATTTTTCAGCAGCTAGTTACTGATGTGAACATCGCTGTCGCTGTTGAAGCCATCCAAGCTCTTGGCAATCTTGCTCGTGGTTTAAGAACCAACTTTTCTGCAAGTTCTCGCTTCTTGCTGCCAGTTTTGCTTGTAAGTACACTCGTACATTTCAAATTGTATAATTCTAATCCACATACATTTACAGACTCATTTAGGTCTAGGTTGGTCTCTATAGTTGAACTAGGTTTCCTAAAAGACTTTTGGATTACATGATGCATTTCACCCTGATATACAAACTAAAGGCAGGAGACTCTGTTTCACTGGTTACCTTTTCAGTCTCCACAGATTTGCAGGAAACATTGAATTATTGTCATAGATAGTGCTCAAGTTGGATTAAGGGGCATGAATATAGAACTTCTAGATACTTTATTATTTTTCTTATAAGATATTATTACATTTTGAAAAACTTTCGGTTTTAGGTTATACAAAATTTCATACAATGTTACTGAAATGGAACACTGTAAATATTTGATTGTTCACCTGCTCCATCTTTGTATATGTCATTATTCATGTAACAATACTTCTGTTGATTGCTGAATTTATGCGCGTGGAAAAGCCCTGATCCTAATTTGCTTTCTCTTCTTGTGTACTACAAGATGTATGCCTGTATCTGTACCTTCATCTACATGTCTACACAATAGTGTATGATTACACCTCTATAAATATATTTGATAGTGTGGTCAAAGATATGTATATCTCATAATATTATGATCTGATCATAATCAGATCTTTTAAATTAGATAGCAATAT
>JANZXR010000003.1:29799356-29827876 GCA_027575705.1 Erythroxylum echinodendron
TCTGTAAACCTATTCATGTATATATATACTGCAGTCTCTAATAAAAGATATAGAGCAAATAAGCTCTGTTTCACAGATAGAAATCGTTTGAGTTCAATTTATTGCTTGTTTAATTGGAGAACTTTTATTTCAAAGGAAAAATTGAAAGAGAAGAAACCCACTCTGACGGAGTCTTTGACACAAACTTTGCAAGCAATGCACAAGGCTGGGTGCTTAAATCTCAGTGACATTGTTGAAGGCAAGCTGCTATCTCATTTTATTCGTTTGCTTTTTTTCATAATCTTATCGGTTTAGGCTTGGATCAGAGTATTGTAGCTTCATTTCATGAAGTTTCAACTCATAATGTTTCCTGGGTTGGAGGGCATTAGTACTTGATGATGATAATTATTTACCTTTTCTGTGCTGGGAAGGAAATATGTCAGAATTTTTACCTTCTCAAGATTATTTTGATTCATTTCGTGGAAGCGAGTAGTTTATCTGTTGGTGTATGCTCAGCATGGGATAAATGTTTTTGAAAGTTCCAAATTGTTTTCTGACAGATATTAAGACTGCAACAAAAAATAAAGTTCCTCTTGTGCGCTCATTGACTTTGAGTTGGTTGACATTCTGTATTGAAACAAGTAGCAAGGCCGTTATCCTGAAGGTGCATAAGGATTATGTTCCCATTTGTATGGAGGTTAGTGCAGCTTTAACTTATCATTAATGTTTTGGTTTTGTAGCCTTGGGTATTTGATCCATTCTATGAAAATTAATGTTATGATCATACTAAAAGCTTAGGATCTGTAATGATCAGTTACAGTGTTCCTTAAGATGGTTTTCAACAAAAGTGCCTTATTGGAGGAATTAACCTTGCAAAAGAGCACACATGACTGATCATTTGTTGTTTGCTTATCATAACTCGTGGTAGCTGTAGATTCACTTGTGGATGTTCAGATTTATGCTTGCCTGATCTACATTTCATAAATATTCTTCTTTATTGGATATATTTCTGATTCATTTGATTGGATCTTGTAGTGCCTCAATGACGGGACACCGGAAGTTAGGGATTCAGCCTTTTCAGCTTTGGCAGCAATAGCCAAGGTAATATTATTATGTTATCCCTGAGAAATATGTTAGAATTGGTCTCAAATTTACTCCTATGCTTATACCTATCCTGCAATTTATTAGTCCGTTGGCATGAGGCCTCTGGAGAGATCATTGGAAAAACTTGACGATGTTAGAAGAAAGAAACTATCTGAAATGATTGCAGGTTCAGGAGGTGGTGTCTCTACTGGTACAGGTGCAGGTCAGTTAATTATTTGATGAGCACGTTAGTATTACTAATATCACTCGGTTTTTATGGGCTTTGCATCATGTTTTCTGTTGTTTCTCCAGCTACTGGTCAATCTGTTTCTGTGAGTACATCAACTCTAGAGGTGGGTTTTACATTTTTCTTTTATGTGGTGATGTTCCATTTTGTTGTAGTCTTTTGTACTGGTTAGTGTTGACGTCTTATTGTATTTGGTTTTCTCTTCTTAATTTGAATCTCATGGTATTTATTATGATGCTCTAGTGGGAGTTTGAAATTTACTTAAGTTATAATTGAAATAGGTAATAAATAAGGAGCGAGCATCAATATTTGCATGGTTGCTTATTTTTGGAAATGGCTGTTGCAGGTATCAGGAGGGTCATTCGTGAGAAAGTCCGCTGCAAGCATGCTTTCTGGAAAGAAGCCTGTTACTGCTGCTGTGAGTGTGTATAGCGTTCCTGCCCTCAGTACTTTTATTTTCCATGCATGATCTTTGTTTGTTAGCAAATTAGCCCTACCATTTATTTATATGCTATGTTAATTTTCATCAGGCCGGTAACAAGAAAGTGGTGCCTACCAAACCAGGGGCCACAAAGAAAGGAGATGGAGCTGGGAGGGCTGAAGCTTCAAAATCTGTTGAACCACCCGAAGATATTGAAGTAAGCTTGTTTACTTACTTTTGTATGTTGCAGGGTCAATTGCTCAAATGATTTTCCACTGTTTAGCATGATTATTACTTTGCATATTTTGATACTTGCAGCCTGTCGATATGAGCCTTGAAGAGATTGAAAGCAGGCTAGGTTCTCTTGTACAAGAGGACACTGTATCTCAACTGAAAAGCACTGTTTGGAAGGAGCGGCTGGAAGGTAATCTGCGCTGATTCTTGTGACTATCTCCTATTTTTGCTTGTGCAATCAATTATATGCATATGAATAAAGGTGACTACTATTCTTGTGATGTACGATCAATTTTTAGTTTTGCTGTTTAACTATCAACCCTCTCTAAGTCTCTTTTAAGAACATTTACTTGAATGATCACGAGATTCAGGCTGCAGTTGTGCTGATGTTGATAATCTAAGAGGATGTCGTCGTTTGTTTTAGGTTGATGATCTATAATTTGTAACCAGATTTCTGTTATAATTATAAAAGTACTTGAGGCTAAGCTGAATGTCCTGTGTCAAATTACAGAAATCCATTTGCATGAGAAAAAGTTCAACAAATGAAATTTATTTTGTTGCATTGACATCTGCTTACCTTACAAAATTACATGTGATCTTATAGCTGAAAAGCTCATAGTCTATTATATTGTTTAAACTTTTTGACGGGCTATTATGTGCACCTGAGGATTTACCCAGTGCACACCTGAAGGTTAGGGTCTGTGAGTTCTCCCGTTATATTTTGAGCACGAGGATACCTGCGTTTTGTGATATGCATATGCAACATGAACATTGATGCTACCGTTCTGTTTTTCTTCTTTCTATCCCTTCCCGTATGTTTTATGTTGTAGTACTTTGCATATTTCTGTTATTTTATTGGTTTTTACACCCAGTAAATCACATTATTCACAATTGTAGAATATTGTATCTGTTGTTACATCCTATCAACTCCTCTTATGTTGACTATAGAATATCATATTAGCTAGGGAAATCATAAAAACTTGAATTTCCATTAGTTAAGGCCCAAAGGCAGGCACTGAAGTTGTTTACCATATTTGTGAACACGGCAAGTTGTTATAGGTTAAGTTCTTTGTTTCGTGTTGTTTACATGTGTTAAGAGTGATAAATTAGCTCGTAGAGTCTGTGGCTGTATGTGTTCTGGCAATTCCTTTTTATGATGGATTTTGAACCTTCTCTTTTACTGACTGATAGTTTTTATTCTTGATAATTTTTGCAGCAATATCATCTTTAAAAACACAAGTTGAAGGATTGCAGGATCTTGATAAATCAGTGGAAATTCTGATCCGTTTACTCTGTGCTCTTCCTGGTTGGAGTGAGAAAAATGTTCAGGTATTGAGATGCATGGATTCCTCATTGTTAAGAGGTTGTCTTTGAACTTCCTTTTAAAGATATATTTCTTATTAGTTTAACATTCCTGACATTAAGCCATAATGCAGGTTCAGCAACAGGCTCTTGAAGTGATTACTTATATAGCGTCAACTGCAAAGAAATTTCCCAAGAAATGTGTAGTGCTGTGCCTCCTTGGTGGGTACTCGTTCTAGAATGTGCCTTTTGTTTTACCAATTTGATGATCTATTTCTTGAAATTTTGGTTCAGCCTTTTTCCAGTTTTACTATGAATTCATTACTTTCCCTTTTTGTTTGGGTTTTGCCCTTTTGTCCATTGGGTGATAACTGAATGGTTTTTGATTTTTGACATTATTTGTACCCATTGGCAGGTATTAGTGAAAGGGTAGCAGATATTAAAACTCGAGTTCATGCAATGAAATGTCTTACTATATTCTCTGAAGCTGTAGGTCCAGGCTTCATTTTTGAGAGAGTAAGTATAATGTTTCGTTGTGCTCTAAGCATTTAGCTTTCTAACTTTTCTATTCATCCTGATTATTGTGCCTAACCTAAGATATGTTTTGTTGCTATTGTTATGCATGAGGATAATGCATGTGATTTTTTGCATCTTATATTCTTAGTATCTCCTGTAACCTATGGGCTTAAAATGATGCAGCTTTACAAAATCATGAAGGAGCACAAGAATCCCAAGGTTCTTAGTGAGGGAGTTTTGTGGATGGTTTCAGCAGTTGAAGATTTTGGCGTATCACATATGAAACTAAAGGTGATTTCATATCTTTCCTCTCTAATTATCATGCCTTCCATGCTCACAGCTACTATTCATTGTGGCTAGTGTCAGCCATTTTACTCCTTTTGACATTCCTAGAGAGCTATGCTGTCATGTGTCAGGATTTAATTGATTTCTGTAAAGATGTTGGGCTGCAATCCAGTGTTGCTGCTAGTAGAAATGCTACTGTTAAGCTTTTGGGGGCTCTACATAAATTTGTTGGCCCAGGTGTGCAGTCATTCTATATGCATTTTGAATATATTAAAGTTTCCATGGATGGTTTTGACTTCATTAAATTTCAGCAGATATTAAGGGGTTTCTTGCGGATGTCAAACCTGCTCTGCTTAGTGCACTTGATGCCGAGTTTGAGAAGAATCCATTTGAGGTAATGGCGAGTTATGCTTTGAAGTTCATTATTTGGTTGCATTCTTTAAGCTGTATCCTTTTATGTACTTATTTTTACTTGAAAATGTTGTGTATCCTCAGGGTGCTTCAGCTGTCCCAAAGAAAACAGTTAGGGCACTGGAATCTGTGGCCTCTGTTTCTTCTGGTGGACTGGATGGCCTGCCACGTGAAGATATTAGTGGAAAAATCACACCTACTCTGCTTAAGAGCTTGGAAAGTCCGGATTGGAAGGTATGGGAAACCATAAGATGTAGAGAAAGCTTTAAAGCCAGTGTTGCCTTGCCTTGAATGGTTGAAGTACTTGGAGAAATGGTTAGTGTAATCTTTTGGGCGATTTCTTCTTCGATTTTCAGGTTAGGTTGGAGTCAATTGATGCAGTCAATAAAATATTGGAAGAGGCTAACAAGAGGATTCAACCAACTGGAACTGGTACAACTTCAATTCCTTTGAATTTCCCTGTTATTAAGTTTAAATTTGGAGTGCATGTTAGAAGTCCGTAGTGAAATTGAATGCCAATATGTTTATAACCTATCTTCCACATTATAGGTGAGTTATTTGGTGCTCTTAGAGGGCGTCTGTATGACAGCAATAAAAACTTAGTCATGGCAAATTTGAGCACAGTTGGTGGGGTTGCATCAGCTATGGGTCAAGCTGTTGAAAAGTCAAGCAAGGTCTTCATAATCTTGACAAAAACTTTTCTTCTTGACATTTTCTTATTGTACTTGTTGATGGTCAAGTTTTTCATAAGTATGTTCCTTGCAGGGCATTTTGTCTGATATTTTGAAATGCCTTGGTGACAACAAGAAACATATGAGAGAATGTGCGTTGGGTACTTTGGATTCTTGGCTTGCTGCAGTCCATCTTGATAAAATGGTAACTGTCGTGTCCTATCATTTTTTCTATTTTATAACATTTGTTGACAGATTGGATAATGGTCTCTCTGTTCCAGATTCCTTACATCACAGCAGCTTTGGTGGACACAAAGCTTGGTGCTGAAGGGCGTAAAGACCTCTTTGATTGGTTAACAAAGCAACTTTCTGGATTGAATGATTTGTCTGATGCTGGGCACCTTCTGAAACCTACTGCCTTGGCTATGACGGTAATTTCTCTTTTTATCTACAAGTTCTAGAGCTGTACCTGCACTTGGCACATGGATTGGTGTTCATTTTGGAATGTTTTGCATGCTTGAATATCTCTTTAGGATAAATCTTCAGATGTTCGAAAAGCTGCAGAAGCCTGCATCAATGAGATTTTGAGAGTTTCTGGACAAGAAATGGTAACCATTTTTGTAGCTCTTCTGATTAGTGGTCTCGTATGCTGATTTGGTTATGTTGAATCTTTTATGTCTGTACTTATATTCCTTTACTTTTCAGATTGAGAAAAACCTTAGAGATATTCAAGGGCCAGCATTAGCTCTTGTCCTTGAACGGTTTAGACCTTCTGGGTCTTTCGTAGGTCTGTCTCCTGGAACCTTAGATTCCTTTATCTTTGGTACATGTCTATGTAGATGATCCTATTCTAAAACTCTTGATTTTTTTTATTGTTTTATGACATGTTTTATCAGAACCACTGGAATCTGTTAAGACGATATCAACAGGATCCAAAATAAGCCTGAAGGGTGGAAAATCTGCTGCTAGTGTTACCTCAAGGCATACAAATAGGACTACAGTTGCGGTATCTATTTTTGTTTCTTTTTCCTCATTTGAATGCCATCTGATGCTTAATTGGAGTAGTAATTATTAATTCCATGCTTGACCAGAGAGTCATGCCAACAAAGGGTTCACGGCCAGAGCCAATTATGTCTGTTCAGGATAGAGCTGTTCAGTTGCAAGCTTTGCTGAATGTAAAGGAGTCAAACAAGGTATGGCTTTGGCATGGATGTTAAAGTTGTATTACGTGTTAAATGACGTGCTTGAGAATTTGCTTTTTCAATGTGGTTATCTACAGGAAGAGAGGGAGAGATTGGTAGTTCGTAGATTTAAGTTTGAAGAACTGCGGGCAGAACAAATCCAAGATCTTGAGGTTTGTACCTGTGGGGAGATTGTAGTGAGATTTCCTTGGTTTTTTCATCTTACTGCATTTTGAGTGACGTATGCAATGTGGCTTCTCTTGCAGAGTGATATGATGAAGTATTTTAGAGAGGATTTGTATAGGCGGCTTTCAAGTACTGATTTTAAAAAGCAAGTTGATGGTCTTGAGATGCTACAGAAGGTACTAGCGTTATTTTGAGAGAAGCATTTCAAAGCAACTAGTTTTTGGCTCTGAATCAACCATTTGAATCCAGGGACTGCCTTCTGTCAAGAGAGAAATAATTGAAGTTCTGGATATTCTTTTGCGGTGGTTTGTACTGCAATTCTGTAAATCAAATACAACATGTCTTCTGAAGGTATAAGATTTCCTTTTGCAATTATCGTTATTGTTTTTTAAATTTATAATGTAGTGTGCCTTCAGTTTGATGATTTTAAATAATTTCTCTTTTGGCAAATTGCACAGGTGCTGGAATTTCTTCCTGAACTTTTTGACATGCTGCGAGATGAGGCATACACATTGACTGAATCGGAGACTGCCATATTTCTTCCTTGCTTGATAGAAAAGGTTCTGTTAGTTTTTACTATTTAAGTCATTCATGACTTGTATCTAATCATTTCATGTAGCTTTTAGTTGCTTATAGGATTTGGAGAACTATTCAAAATATACAATTTTCTGACATGCTATTTTCACTTTGCAGTCTGGACATAATATTGAAAAGGTGCGAGAGAAAATGCGCGATCTTACCAAACAAATTGTCAGTTCATATACTGCAGCAAAAACTTTGCCTTATATATTGGAAGGCCTGCGCTCCAAAAACAATCGTACACGGATCGAGTGTGCTGATTTGATTGGATTCTTGATAGAGCATCATAGTGCTGAGGTAACAAGCAGGTGTTATGTGTGTTTTTGTTGTAAAATTTTCTTATTAGTTTTTTTTTTCCCTGACAGATAAGTGGGCAATTGAAGTCCTTGCAAATGGTTGCAAGCTTAACAGCAGAACGGGATGGTGAAACTAGGAAAGCTGCATTGAACACTTTAGCTACTGGTTACAAGATTCTTGGTATGTATCAGATAGTCTTTTTTTTATGTGGTCAGAAGACTCTGCTTAATTTTAACCACAACTTCTTTTGTATTTTTTTTTCCCTTTTTCCAGGGGTTCTATTGCACCCTTAAACTTGCATACTGCTTTATGTTGTCGATATTTGATATTTACCCTCTTTAATGATTTGAAGTTGATTTTCGCATGGTTTGGTGTGTTTTTAGGAATAATTTTTTAAGTATTGAAGTATATAAGCTGCTGTACTTACTCTCTAAATTTATCAGGTGAGGACATATGGAGATACGTTGGGAAGCTAACAGATGCTCAAAAGAGCATGTTAGATGATAGGTTTAAGTGGAAGGTCGGTATCAAGTTGAATGCGATCTTTGTATGATTTCAATGTACTCTGTCTAATATCTTTTTGTAGGTGCGAGAGATGGAGAAAAGAAAGGAAGGAAGGCCGGGTGATGCCAGAGCTGCATTGAGGCGTTCCGTTAGGGAAACTGGGTTTGTATACATTAAAATTAGTTTCTTTGTATTTTTATGGAGTTCTTATTTAGAGATCCTTATGCTCGTGTTATTCTCAGAATCTATGCATGCAAAATTGAAATTTATCTTTTTCTTTTGTGATCCTTGAACATTCCATTTGTAAAAAAAGTTGTTCACTAATACTATGATTGGTGCTCTTTGGGATAATCTTTTTTGTTTATACTCCTAATTGCTTGTTGCATAATGAACAATGTAAGTTGTTACTTGTTAAGAGAAGCTCACATATCACGCTTGATTGCTTATATGAACTTAGTTGACATGTCTAAATGAATTTTTTGGATCATTATTGTGAAATCCAACAAAGTTATAGAAGAGTGCACTGATGTGTTTTCTGCTTTGTGGATAAGATAAAAAATTGAAATAGAATGTGGATATCATTATCTAAATTTTTCTTTACACAACAAGCTTCCTGGTATTTCTGATTTCATGAATGAAAAGTGTTTTTTTCAATATTCTAGTCATGTAGTTTTCTGTGTCTGTAAGAATTCCTTGACAAGTTTAAGTTAATGCTATTGTGTAGAACTATTTTCTAAACATCTTTCTTTGTTGGAATCAGTTTGATATGTTTGATTTCGTATCATTATTTTTATGTAGTCTGAAGATTCATGTTTTCTAGCTGATTTGTTGATCATTGCGTTATTTACCCTTGTACTTTCCAGGTCTGATTTAGCAGAACAAAGTGGGGAGGTTTCACAATCTGTATCTGGGTCAATAATTACTAGGTTGTTATTTCTCTGACAATTTCTATTTTATATAATGATCTCCTAGTTTCTCAGTCATTGGCAATGCTTTTCATTTCCAGGAAAAATTTTACTCCTCTGGAACCTCAGATGGATAGGACTGCAATACCATATGCATTGGCAGGTGCCAGTGGGCCCACAAACTGGAACGAAGCTTTGGATATCATTTCTTTTGGCTCCCCAGAGCAGGTTTTGCACTTAGCATTTTCCGTTCTTCTATGGGCTAATCTTGTGTACCATTTCTATTTGTTTTGATTTTTTGATCTTGATTTAGGGGATAGTTTTTGTCGGCAATCAATAATTTGGCATGATTTTTGGAGCTTTAACATTTCATTGTTCATTGATGTGCATAAGCTTGCATTATGTTCTATAATAAATTTAATTAAACCTTTGGATTACGACCTGTCTTATGGAAGACTTAGGAATAGAACGGAACTTAAGATATGCACATTAAAGCTCTGAAGCTGTTATATTTCTAGCAAGTCTCCTGGTTGACGTATGGTTTTGAACTTCCCTTATTATGTTATAGTTGTGATGTTGTGGTTAATGAAATGCAACTACGTAAACTGTTATAGCTGTATATTTTTCCATTTGTTCATTGTGCCATTCTTTACTGATTTTGATTCATGTGTTCATATTTTTTGCTATTCATTTTCGGATATTGATGAAATGTAATGCTGGATGCGTAATTCCTTTTTTGCAGTCAGTAGAGGGAATGAAAGTTGTGTGCCATGAGTTGGCACAGGCTACTAATGATCCAGAAGGAAGCTTGATGAATGATCTTGTGAAAGATGCTGATAGACTTGTTTCTTGCTTGGCAAACAAAGTGATTAATGTTTTCATGTCAATTAACTTGTGTTGATTTCTCTTTGATCTTTCATCATCTTATCATATAACATGATCTGTATTTCTCCTCCTTTCTTCTTCTATGAACAGGTGCCCAAGACTTTCGATTTTAGTTTAACGGGAGCTTCCTCGCGGTCTTGTAAATATGTCCTGAACACACTCATGCAGGTACATTCTTCATTTGTAATTTCCTATTTCAAAATTAAGCTCTTTTTATTTTGCTGAGTCCGGTTTTCTCTTAGCTTTGAGAACCACTTAGTCTTCAAATAACTCCTAACTGAAAAGTTGGCAAAATTTTCTGGTCTCATTGCAGACTTTTCAAAATAAAAGGCTTGCCCATGCTGTAAAGGAGAGTACCCTTGACAGTCTTATAACCGAACTCCTACTTTGGCTGTTGGATGAAAGGGTTCCTCATATGGATGATGGAAGCCAACTTCTGAAAGCATTGAATGTGCTGATGCTTAAAATTCTGGTAAAATATCCCGGAAAATCCACCTCCTTTTTCAGTTAGTTTTAAACTGAGCTTTCATCAGTTGGTGTTTGTATGTGCAGGATAATGCTGATCGAACTTCATCTTTTGTTGTCCTGATTAACCTGCTCCGTCCACTAGACCCTTCAAGATGGCCTTCACCTGCATCGAGTGAGACTTTAGCTATTAGAAATCAGAAGTTCTCTGATCTTGTGGTCAAATGTTTAATCAAACTTACTAAGGTAATGTTATATAATATTTTATATCTTTCTTGGAGTCTTCATAAATGTTCTGATTAGTTGCTTGATTCTTCGACAATATTCACTCTGTCCTTCATCCTTTCATTTGGGATTATTAACTGTGAGGCTTTCTTTTGTATATGCATATTTATTACTTTCATGTTTTGTAAAACATGTTTAACAAGTTGGTCAGGCATCCAGCACTTTATAAAACATTCTTCGACAATTTAAGTTGGTCAGACATCTGACAAACAGGATAATTTCTTCTCCAATATATGCATATGAATTCGAACTTGGTGCTTTAGTAACCTTAATGTTTGGCTTAAGCCATGATTATGGTTCTTTACTTCATCACAATTTTTTCATGATGCAGGTTCTCCAGAACACTATTTATGAAGTTGACCTTGATCGGATTCTTCAAAGTATCCATATATACTTGCAGGAATTAGGGATGGAAGAAATTAGGAAAAGGTATATGTTCTTTATAAAATGATGCAATAATTGTGAATTTGAGACATTATTAATTTTTTTCCTTCTTTCCCCCCAATCCTTTGCAACTAAGTTCTATTGAACTTTTTATTTTGATTGGTCAACTCAATTGAGTTAATGTGTTCCTTTTTCTGCTTGTCGTTGTGATTCTCACTAAAAAAGAGCTGGAGCGGATGACAAACCTTTACGCATGGTGAAAACTGTTCTGCATGAACTTGTTAAACTTCGTGGAGCTGCAATAAAGGGTCACCTTTCCATGGTTCCTATCGACATGAAACCGCAGCCAATTATTCTTGCATATATCGATCTGAATCTTGAGGTGAAAAGCTGGAGAACATATTCTGCTGCTCTTCAGTTATGGTTGATTTTAGTGGTTTTTGCTTACATCTTTATCTTGTCAGACATTAGCTGCAGCAAGAATGCTGACCTCAACAGGGCCTACGGGCCAAACTCATTGGGGGGATTCTGCAGCCAACAATTCATCCACGCCAACACATTCTGCTGATGCTCAATTGAAGGTTTGTTTTTCCTAATTTCCTTTTAGTCAATTTCATGATCTTTTGATTCTAACTTTTTTTGGTGATTTGATAAGTTGTTTCCCTTTCTTAAATCTCGTTGTTCTGCATTTTGCTTTACCCAGCAAGAGCTTGCTGCGATTTTCAAAAAAATTGGTGACAAGCAAACATGCACCATTGGGCTCTATGAACTATATCGCATCACTCAACTATACCCCAAGGTGTGTAATTGGCATCCTATTGTCTGTATGTAAGATGTTGCCATATTTTTTGGTAGCTAGTAATAGCTAGAGGAGTTTCGATGTTATTGCTTTATGTAGTCCTTTGCCTGTTTAAACTTCTGGTATTTTTCAATACAGGTTGATATATTTGCACAGCTCCAGAATGCAAGTGAGGCTTTTCGTACTTACATCAGAGATGGTTTGGCCCAGGTTTGTAGTTCCTCATTCTCATACAGTTTCTGTGAAAGAATATGCACCTAACAACGGTTTATCGTTTATTGAAGATGGAGAAGAATGCTGCTGCAGGAAGGACGCCTTCTAGTTTGCCAATATCGACCCCTCCACCATCTGCGCTGTCTGCTTCTTCTCCTGAATTTGCGCCTCTTTCCCCAGTTCATACAAATTCCTTAAATGATTCAAAGTCAGTGAATATGAAGACTGAACCCACAAACTTTCATCTACCTCCCTCCTATACGGAGGACGTCAGGGCTTCTAATATCATTACCTCTAGAGGTCTCGTCTCAGAAAATTCTTTGGGAAATGAGAAATTTGTTGGAGGTAAATGTTTCCAGTGCCGTTAGTTTTTGTGTTCTTTTTTTGTTTTCTTACAAATAGAAGCAATTGTCCTGACTGCAGTAGCCAGTGGAACACTAGATGCAATTAGAGAAAGGATGAAGAGCATGCAATTAGCTGCCGGTGGTGGGCATCCAGATTCTGGTAGTAGGGCATTAATACCCATGAATGATAACTTGAACAATGGAGTCTCTGGTCAGGCTCCAGGCACAGCGGAGAACCCAGTCCATAGTGCAGTACTTCCTATGGACGAGAAGGCCTTGTCTGGACTTCAGGCTCGAATTGAGAGACTTAAGAATGGATCTATGGAACCTTTCTAGATGTGAGAAGATCTCCGTGAGATCTTTTCCATGAATGCAACGGTCGGGATGCTCGCAACTTTGCGATTAAAATTGGATTTCTGTATATCCTATAGAGATCGTTGTAAAATGTAGTGCCATGAGCAGTTGAATTAAATCCCCTCCCCATGTGGGAGAGTTTTGAAGAACCAGCGGTGGCTGGTAATGAGCCAAGAGGTTTTTATTGTATAAGATACTACAGGGTTGTACACTGTAGGCTGCTTTCAACATCTTCGTCATTCATGTACTATTGTAAAAAGCAAAAATTGGTGCATACTTACATGGAAATTGGTCATGTGGTAATGACAGATTGTTGCATAGAAACTTTGAAGCTGCAAATGCAAATCTACTAGCAAATTTATAATATAGGTTGTTGATCACTTGATCAAAACTTGAGCTTCTACCAACAGTTCACATCAAAATGTTGGTAAGACATGCAAAGCTGTTTGAGCATTTCAATGTATTCTCCTCTCCGTGAACTGAGGTTATACCCTTAGCTTTCCTGTAGAATTAAGGCGAAGTTTTTTGTTTAAATTAAATATAAGAAGAAACAGCTACAAAGCGTTGCCTCTCTTTTCTAGACAATACTTAATTTTTTAAAAAAATTTAAAAATGAAAATTGTAAAATAATATCTTCTTTTAATTAGGTCCTTAGTTTTAGGTCTATTTGAAATTTAGCTCTTGAAAGAGTTGGGCCTTTAGTCAATTTAAGCGTGGCTCATAAATCGGTCATTAAAAATATTTAAATTTAGATTTATGGGTTACTCATTGTCATCTCTAAACTTATATAAAAGTAGGCAAAAAATATATTTATATTATTATAAATTTCAATGTTATCAAACGTATAAATTTATAATTTATAATTACAACGTAAAATGCTACAAACTAAAATAGAATATAAATATATAGAAAAATATAACAATATGTGCAATTCAAATAGAAAAATATATTATAAAATAGTAAAATAAATACCTTAAAAAAAACATAGAATGACCATCTCAAATACATTTCATCGATTAAATAATCAACCTTATGATATGATAAGATGAAAAAAAAAAAACTTTTCTCTTTGTTAAGAATTTATAATTCTTAATGTTATGGCATAATTATTTAATAATTGTTAGTTTCTTAAATACTTTAAGTTAAAGAATAAAAATGTTGAAAGTGTTGGGATTGTAGAATTCTCGGGGATAGTATAATTAATTGCTCATTCAAAAATAAATAAGATATAGTAATTTATGTAACACTTAATTTGCTAGCATATTAATTTAAAAATTTTTCATAACAATATGAATGAGTCTTTGTCTCTTAATTTTAATTTTAATAAATCTATAAATAAAATTTTATGTATCATATTTTATTTTATTTATATTAGAGATCTTTAAATATTCATGAAAAGAGAAGAATTTTTTTGAGATGTAATCATCATCATCGTAAAGACCCTGTTAAAGTTTCGCTCAATCATAATTGACTAATTGAAGAATTTAAATTTTAATTAAAGAAGAGATTATTAAGTGAAAATTAATTGACTTATTTTAATTTATAAAAAGTATATTAATTTATAAAAAATTGATTAATTAATTAATAAATTGATCGACTTTTAATAAGAGATATTAAAATAAATTAAACCCGAAAGTTAAAAATAGAATCGAAAAGTTGCAATTAAATTGATTGAATTAGTTGAATTTATTTATCATGCTAAATTAAGCATGACCTGAAATTTAAAAATTATAATTAAGATTTAATTAGTATTATATTGTCATAAAATTGGTTTAAAATTATATAAAATTAGAAATTTTTAAAATATAATTGAAAGGGATTGTCTTTATTTATTGAATAATTTAAATTTTAACTAAAAAGAGATGATTAAATAAAAACTTATTTTAATTTATAAGAATATATTAATTTATAAAAAATTAACTAATTAATTAATTAATTAATCATCTTTTAATAAAAGATATTAAAATAAATATTAAAAACCGACTCGAAAAGTTGAGTAGTTAAAAATTAAGCATATCCTGAAATGTAAAAATTATAATTAAAGAAAAGAGTGTCCTGAGTTATATTTATTGTGAATTAAGATGAGCCCAAAATTTTAACTTATTTCCGAAGAAATTAGAAGACAAAGCCGCGGAAAAGAGTTGTAAAACCCTAGAGACTGTAGTGTCTATATATAGAGACGGTGGTAACTTAGTTGAATACCACTTCGCCGCCGCTAACCCCAAACCCTAATTACTCATCGCCGGCGATACAAATTGTAGGCTTTGGCTATATCAGCTTACATGTTAGTTGGCTGATTCCATTTTTGCTTTTTAGTTACTGGTGGTTCATTTAGATGATTTGAAAACGTTCATGTTTCGGGTTTTACGTTTTCAGCAATATAGATGAGCTGTAAGGAATTTTCTTTGGCATGTTTGTTTGAGATATGATGAGTATTCAATTGGTCCGTGTTTCTGATTCCACCGTGATCGATGTCTGTTTTTAGCACACACACTCTGATCTCTGTTCTATAATTTTTTTCCTCTGTTATTTGCTCAATGATTACGTGCCCAACTGGGGCAATATACGCTATTCTGATCCATGGCATGAATAGAGATCATCTTATGCAATATGAGAGCTTTCAACTTGGATTATGTTTTTGCCTTTTCAAATGCTAAATACCATTATTGTTAATCTTGTTTGAAGGCAAGCTGTTTCTGTACTACTGCAATGATGAATTTATGAAAATTTTCACATGTCAGACTTCAGAGATTTAATGTCTATGAGAAGAAGTTCATATTCTCTGAGCAGTAGTGCTATTTAGTTCAAAAAGATGTATTTTCTTTCTCTGTTAAGCTTTGGAGCATTCATCTGTTAGATTAATTTGAATTAAATTCTTATTCGTGTTCACGATTTCCTTAAAAATGATTTGACATTTTTCATACGCTTTGAGATAAGACTTATGTTACGGATCAAGGATGGTTGGAGCTGAATGAATACAGGATTAAGGAAATGTGGGTTCTGGTCAGAGCTTCCCTTAGATCTTGGTTAATGAATACAGGATGAAGAAATGTGGGTTCTGGTCAGAGCTTCCCTTAGAACTTGGTTAAGACATTATTTGCGGAGTAAGTCCAGAGTCTGGTTCAACAATGGCAGTCTGCTCGGCCTTTGATCTTCGGCTTCAGCCTTCAAGTATGGATGTCACCGGCCCAACTCCGGGCTGGGTGGCCCGTGGGCAGACCTGGCTGATGTGTGACCCGGCCCAACTAGACCATCTTTACTTTTTGTAAAAAAATTTATAAAATAATGCCATTTTTGTCATTCTAGTTTGGTCATGGATTGGGTCTGGTTGAACATTTTAACTTGTGGCTGGGTACCGAGTCAAAATCGGGCTAAAAGCTTCAGGCAAGACTTTTAATTAATTTTAAAAAATTAAATGAATTCTAGATTATTATAATAAAATTAAAGAATTTATTCAAACACTCGTAATTTGTAAATTATTAAGTATATTCGAAAGATAATGACTCCTACACCACATTATACGTTGGTCAACAGTCGTTTGGAAAAGATACTTAGCCATTTTTATTGTTTGAACAGATAAACCTTGATGTGATCGGCTGCATAGGAAATTAGGTGAAGTGTATACGTCAATCAACTCATATTTGAAAAAGATACTTAGCCATTTTTATTGTTTGAATTAATAAACCTTGATGTGATCAGTTGCTTAGGCAATTAGGTTAAGTGTAAACTTCTATCAACTCATACTTATCTAATGAAGTGGTTTTAGAGTTTAATAAATTTTCAATTAAGTGTGTTTGAATAACATTTTTTTCCAATTTACTATTAAACATTTGTGTGATTGGTTCAGTTTTTTAAGGGTAAAAAAGTATTTTTATCGTAAAAATTATTTTTTTTAAAAATGAATATTTAGACAAAATTTTAAAGTATTTTTTTTAATAGAAGTAATTTTTGGGAAGCTAAATATAATTTTTTATAAACTCAAATTTGAAGCTGTCAAAGGTTCTATTGGTATAAGTGTATTTAAACATGCACTTGTAAAGCAATAACTTAACATAAAAAGGATTGATGTTGATTTTCCTTTGTTGGCAGGCATTTGCACGAAACTCATTTATTACTTTGGTCCAAATTCATCAACCATTAAATGCAAATTAGTACATTGTATCAAACAAGCACCTTATTCCAAATCTGCCACGTGGCATTTAGCTACGTGGAGGATTGAAACTCTTACTAGAGCTTTAAATGCTTTGGAAATTGACATGGCTCATTAAATGAATCAATCACGGGGACTGTTTCAGACTATTTTAATGCTTTTGTTCTGTTTTTAAACTTGCAAGAAAGGTAAAATTTTACAAGACATCCTCAAACAGGAGAGCTGAAATCTGTTGCAGCCAAATTACAATGTAGAACAAGAATTTGATCTTTCAATGTTTATTATAAATTGAATTTTGTTGTGATTTACTATCACCACTAAAAAGATTTAATAATACTTAATCTTATCTTTAAAGTTATATTTGATTGGATATAAAATTTTTAATAAAATAAAATAAAATAGAATATAAATAAATATAATATTAAAATTTATTATTTAAAATAGACAAAAAGTTTCATAATATAATATAATAAAATATTATTTAAAAAGTAAATAAAATAAAATAAAACAAAAATATAATAATAACAATGAATGCCATTAATAATAAGATGCATTGTCTTACTACTGCCTATTATTAAGGTTAAAAGTATAATTAACATTATAAAAAATTATTTAATGTATGTTATTAATTTATATTTATTATTTTCCATTCCATTCGATATTTTTTAAATCAAAAATAACTTATTTTTACTAAATATGATAAAATATTTAGTAAAAATATAAAACTCTTCCCTTTTATAATATTTTATTACATTCTATTATAAACACACTCGCTCTCTCTCTTGATTCATTTATTCTATTACTAAACGCCATATTAAACCTACCCTAATTAGCTAAAAAGTTTCAGAAACATTCGTTTAAGGTTTGAAGTGGGTAAGAATTAACAAATAATAACAACATGAAATATGAAATATAATTACATAGATGAAGAAATTGGAACCACTAAGTACTTATAAACCTTCAAATATATTTACTTAAAATTGGCATTAAAAAGCCAATTTCAACCCAAAAAAAAGTTTTCTAAGATGTTGATCTAATCCACGATTTCTGTGTCCTAAAATTTATAATATCTATAATATGAGATGAGTACTCTAATCTTTATCAGAACAATAAGAACGTATGAAACCTGCAGCCCCAAGGAATCAAATTGTTGCGTTAAGATCAAGTCGAGGCCTCTTGGCGAGCAATAATGGAGATGGAATGGTAGCGCTACAACGAGGGCATCTAGGATTGTTCTTCAAAGTCATAACGTACATACAACAACCAGGACACCCAGCAGCAAACATGGTCCCTTTTCCATCTGTTTCACTTCCTTGTTCATGTTCTTGGTTATGGTCTGACAGTGGTGTTGGTGGAGACGAAGAGGATCGTTTCTTTAAGTAGGATTGTTTCTCTGCCCTTTGCAGAGCTGATTTGACCTTGTCAAGGGTACAAACGCTCTGTGAATGGCTTGGATTATAAGTTGTAGGTCCCTGGAGCTTCAATTCCAGGGAGGTTTCTTCAAGGGACCTGAGTGCTGAGAAGTTGTTATAGGGCAAGTCTCTGTTTTGCAGTTGAGATGTTCTCCTCATGACATGGTGATCGTAGGTATTATGCTTCTTGGTGTCGACCACAGACGTTAATGATGATGACGAATGCATCGGTGGATTAAAGTTCTGTCAGGAGGTGCAAACTTGTATTAATGTCGGCAGAAAAGCCAAAAATGATAGATATCAGAACTGAAGCACTAAATTTAGAGAATCTTGGATCTTGGATTTAAGATTCTCATTCTGGTTCAGGTTGATAAAATAATTTCGACCAGGAAGGAACCAAAAAGAAAAGGTAAAAAGTCTCATGAGCAAAACCAGATAATTGTAGAAAACTCACAAACTGTCTAGCAACAAATGGAAGGACAACGAAGAAAAGAAGTTGAAACAAAAGTAGAAGATTTGTAGCCAACAAGAAAAAAAGATTGGAACTTGAACAGAAACCCACCTTCAGCTTCAAGTCAGGAAGGGGGATAGCCGGTAAATCCTTATGAACAGCAACTTTTGATAACTCTCCAAGCAAGTCCTTAGTCACTAGCATCTCTGAGCTGCCATTGTCAACCATTGAGCTCACATCTGCTGCCATTTTCTTGAGATATCCTTTTGGCTTCCCAACTTATTGAGACGACCTGAGAGATACGTCTGTAAGAAGAAGACAGGGTGTGTTACTGTTAATGCCGAACAATAAATTAGCTAGAAACCAAAATGACCCATTTATTAGTCCATTCAAAAGGATAGACTTTTCAGATACCATTTTCAATGACAATTATTAGAAGGTGGTGGTCTTTATAAATGGATGACTATCCAAGGAAGAAGAAATTGCAGAGATATCATCATTAATGGTGGGCATTTAATGCAATTTGTACCGTAGTTTCTTCCATTAAATGCTCTTCTTCCTACGTGAGAAGGCAACTTTGAGGCTTTGAAAATCTTCTTCACTCTCACCAAATGCGCGTACACCAAGATAAAACTCGACTCCATTAATGGGCCTTCTTGCTGACTGGTCTCCATCTCTTTGTCAACGTCACAAGGCGGCCCAAATTTTATTATGTAAAGCATTTTTTGTTCTTATTTTTTCCACTACTGTGCAGTGCACTAGGAAATACCAAAATTAAACTGTTAAAGTGGGTACTGCGTTCTTTTTCTTTTTAATATTACTAGATTTTGTAGGATAATGATAAATTCAATTTACTCCTTTTTCACGGACTAATAATGATTTAAAACTAATTTAATCGTAAAAATTTTTAACAATCTAATTTTTTGGTTCAATTTATTTTAATAACTTTTGTTATTAAAAACCGATCAGTTTATTAATTAATCGATTAATTTTCATAAATTAATAATTTCTTATGAACTAAAATAAACTAATTCTTCATCATCATGGCACCCAGTCCGAAATTTCACGATAAAGCGAGGTCTAGAGAGGTCTGATAGTACACAACCTTATCCCTACAATGTAGAAAAGTTGTTTCTGATAGACTCACATACAAATATGACAATGAAAAGAATAATGTAGATTAAAAAAGTAGATATATAAAACTGATATGTTAAAAAAGTATGTAAATAAAATTAAAATAATTGAATAAATAAACTAATTCATTGTCATTTAATAATCTTTTTTAATTAAATTTCAAATTTTTAATGAATAATGTTAATCTTTTTTAATTATATTTCAAATTTTTTAATTTTTTAAAATTTTAATTAATTTTATTACGATTTAATACCGAATAAATCTTCTAAATTATAGATATCTTGTTTTATGAATTTAACTTTAAGATCAAATCTTAAAACGTTGAATATAAAAGTTAGTTTTTAATCCATCAAATCTCATTAAATCAATGCTTTAGTTTAGAACCGTAAGGATTTCGTCAACCTTTATACATGACCCACTTGGGTACGGAAAGCACCAAATTTCAAGCATTGCTGCTCATCTCATCCCTCAGTGGATGAGCATTAATTAACCTTTACATTTGTTTTACTTGGGTTGAGAATCTTGAGATGGCGTGACTTAATGGTATATGATAATAAAGAAGAGAAATAGGGAGTCTACAAAATTGTTTAGTTGGTAATGATTTAGGCGGCGATACAAGGAAAAACCTTGAAACGTCAGGTAAAAAGCTAGGATTCCAAGGGCGTTAATGCCAGACAGAAAAGGGATTAAGCACACAATATAACTTAACTGCATCCACAGAAAGCTTTATGCCACTACTGGCCACTACCATTGAAACAGGACAGTACGTTCTGTCTTCAATGACTTTGTCCTTTTCCTTTTAAGCAGCTTAGACAAAGTTTTCTACACTTCTTTTCCCATGATAAACATTTAACTTCAACAATTTCAATATGGGTTTTACACGTTCTGGTTTTCCTTTTGCAGGTATAAAATTTTCCCCCTCCACTCGGTTCATTTAGCCACTACTAAGTACTAACTTCACAACAAGATTTCTATCCATTAGCACTTACAAATCTTTTGTTTATGCAAACCTCAGGTTCATTGCTGGGGTTGAGGGAAACAATGGGTGAATTTCCTATCTGGTTTCTGTAGATTTTGCACCTCTTATTTGAATAGATGGTATATCTAAGACTTGTTGAATCAGATTGGTTGGCCTACTTCATCAATAATTAGGTTGCTTGGTTGGCTTATGTACGGGTGTCCATTTATGTTCTGGTGATTGACATTTGACATTACTTCTACGTATTTGTCAATAACAATGTTTTCAACTTTTTGACAATGTACTCGGAAGGGTTGGTTCTATGAATCGATCGGGGTTAGTAAGATGTAGGACTGATGGGTTGATTTCTGATCACTACATAAAATCTTATTCAACAAGTTACCGCATGGCCTTTTCTCTGGGATAGAGATTTGGACTCTCCAGCACTCCGCTTTCCCTGATATGTTGGTTTTACGTGCCTGATCCTGGATAGTTTAAACCGGTTTCCAAACTCTGGCAAACTGTTATGCGATACCTACAAATGACTCTCTTTCGATGGACTAATGGGTCTAGAGTTACTTATAGACAAGCTTGGACATGAAAGAATTCAAGATAAGATTGGTGGAAAAGAAGTAGAGAAGAGTTGATAAAGCAGAGAAGAGTTTATATATATCAACTTTGATGCAGACCAGGCCTAATTAACTAAAAGACTAGTCTAGTAGATAGATTTGTCCAACTCATATAGAAGGTCATCTCGATCAATACTCTCAGGTGATGTTAGACTATGATGCTCACTGCGTCAATTCCTTCCATTGCAAAAAAACACACGTTTCGTGTGTGGTCCAAGTCATCTTCTACAAGAGGATCGGCTCAAACTAATCCCACAAACCCTTGTGTCCCTACATGCATAAGAGCCCAGTTCTGATACCAAATAATACAGACCTGATCTAACTAACTAAAAAACTAGTTTAGTAGACAAGTTTGCCTAACCCACATTTAAAGTCATCTCGACCGATGCTCTCAGGCGACGTGCGACTATAATGCTCAACTGCATCAAACTTGCTCTGGTTAGATGAGCAGATAGCTAGGTAAACAAGAAAAGCACGCAAATAAACGATAGGCTATATAGCTTGAGAGGCTGCATCGATGGCAAAGCAGAGTGTTTGCATCGACGCTAGCTCGTATGAATGATTTACGTTCCCATCGTATCGATTACTCTGCTCACTTCACATTACTTTAAAGCATGTTGACAATAATTAATGAATCCAATACCAAACCTTGGAAGTCCAGCTCTCATAACGCTTCACAACTTTCTCGCCTAAACTATTGTCCAATTTTCAGAAACCATGATAACTCAGATAGCTATCCTCATTTCACTATTTTTCTTGAGGGTCAATCGCTAAGAAGTTTAGGTTATTAACCTGTGCTCGCCCTGATGAATTTTTATCATCTTGGTGATTATCCAGCGTACAGAGAATTAAAACTGACATTACCTACACTGTGATGTTGTCAGGAGCAGGTAAGAGTTTTTTTTATTTAGATTCATATCTGTCAATACACAAACCCATTTTAGATCTCCTGGTATGCGATTATGTGGTTTTATAGCCCTTCCTAAGCCAGGATTAAAGAAATGAAATGTTACCAACAACCCAAACCTGTGCAAGGATTAACGAGAACACAACATGTCCAAAAGAAAAACTCAGCTTCATCTTCTTCACTAATCATCGTATCAAACTAAACATAAATAAATAGTTTTACAAATTTGCAATCACTAGATACTTGGACATTAAGCAAGCTGGCAAAAAGGGCATAATTTTCCATCTTCGACTATTGGCCCATCAGGCCAATTAATCTCATTCTATAACACAACACAAGCAAAATTATGTTTAGTGTACACATCCTACTATTGATTCTAACCCCTCATTATTATTTTTTCAGCTACACATGTAAATCTCCCTTATAGTGTGTGCCGACGCACAATAATTTGCCGCATTTTGACTTCCCGTCTAGAAAAGGAAAAACTATCTCCTCCTACTTCCCCTCTTTCAAGGTCTAGTACGAATCAAAATATGCTGCTCCAAAGATGTTACCTTTTTGATACACAATCTACATATGCATGCGGTTTCCATCAGGAAAGCTCTACCTCTGTATTCTTTGTACTTCGCCGGTGTGCCAAATTCGGACTTGTGTATTCAACATCACTATCTGCTGATGAAATATTTGATGAAACTGAAGATTCGGGGATTGTGCTTGTAGTTGGGTTTGGCTTGGATTGATTCCTGAAACTCTGAGAATTAAGCAACTCTGTCCTTGTAGTTGTTGCTTCAGAAGTTGAATGCCCTTGTGCCTCTTCAGCAAGTTTTCTGATAAGATTCATAACAGTAGGAAGAAACTTTGAAGAGATGGATAATAGACCAGCCAACTGCCAACAAACCAATAGTAGAATGAGACAAATAACATGATTCTAAGAAATTTGTGCAGTTAGTATAAATACAACAGATTCCCCACGTATATGAGTACAAAATTAATAGTAATTGGGAGGCAAGATTCTATCTTCACAACTCACAGTGCCATGTTGGAACTCCCCCGCAATGTCCATCTGTACCCATAAAGCTTTCGAAAGTAGAAATCCAACAAACAGAATCATAAGGTAAAAAGGATTCCTGCCACATTGGGGGGCATGTCACGAATCAAGAACAAAAGGAATGTAAAGATTTTCAAAACAAAGTGCAGGAGTTAAGATTTTAGGTTCGCAGTAATTACTTCAACAGAAGCATAAACTCATTGAAGCCAAGGACAATCAAAGCAACAATTGCCCACGGAGGCGGTAACCAATTATTACTCCGCTTGTAAGCCTCCTGAAATAAAAAAATCATCCACAAGAAAATACTTGAAAATTTCAAGCACGAACCAATTATAAGCAGTAACCAATTTCTGGCATCACAATTAGAGAGTGTTTAACACATGGAAATAAATAATACATGCTAAAATTGAGAGGCACATACATCGATAGCCAATGCCCATGCATTGGAATCCATATTAAGATTTAAGCAGTAATACAGATCAAAGCACACTTCAAAGCTCACTTTTACAAACTCAAGCAGGGTACAGAGAACAACATATTTTGGTCTCAGGTGCAATGATCATACCTAAGTTCTAAACTCCAACCATTTTGAATATATTCCTCTCTCAAGACAGTAGTTAAAGATTTGCATGACTACATCTATCAATCACAGCATAATCTCAACTCCAAAAATTGTAAGAGAACGCACCTGAGCAGAAATAGCTTGAGTGACTGTAAACTCGGTCTCTGCTTTGAACTGCCTCCATATTGCCTTGCACTGGACTGGTGTAATCAGGGTATCTTTTGGAGAAACCTGTCATATTTGAGTCCTCTGTTAAATGTTATTTTACAGTTCATGGAAAAAGGATAAATGCATAACTATCACTTAACTACAACAGAAATGCTTATCTCAAGAAACCAATCTCCACCACTCATTACCTCTTCCCATGTGCTGGATGCAAGGGGATCTGCAATAGTCAAGCTTCTGTCCTGGGATGATGCAGCAACAGCACCATCCATGAGAGAAGACGAAAGAACATTCTCAATTTTATCCGGTTTCTCATCCAAGCGTATGGCTGCCACTACTGAGAGAAGTTTCAGAGACTGAAAAAGGATAATACAGCATCTTAAGATGTACCTCAAATATAAAACACAGGTAGTCATATTGACAAGTAACCTCTGAATTACCGCTGAGCGTGCATCCTTTGTAATTTTCCTAATATCTTCTTTCCCAGTCCAGATTCTAGGCAATGAGTCATTATCATGACTGAAAATTGTTGAGAACCTGAAATTACCCAAAGCTTTAATGGCCACATACTAAAAGAAAAAGAAAAAGAACTAGATTAATTAATGTAATTGAATTCTTTACCTGTCCTTCATTCGGATCAGAATTTTTCCTGCTTCTTCCTTAGCCTTTTTCTCAACCACATTTCTCGCATAGTCTCTCAATTTTTGGACCATCGTGTCAACAGCATCAGTGTCCAACTCAAAACCAGTAACATCAGATTGTAACTCAGATACAGCAACTTCTGTCTCATGTTTAAGAAGCTTTCGTATTGATGGCCAAGTATCCTTTCCTCCAGCCTCAAATAGTGATTCTATGGGGTCGTTTAGTGCTACAGTGAGTTGTTTCTGCACAAGTATAACAAGGAATTGTTTTTATTTGGCAAGGAACATCGTGTTTCTAGTTCGGAGACCACTTTTAGATGAAATAATTCTTAAATTGCAAAATAAACAAGCAATCACCTCATATTTGGCTATTATTTCTGACAACTTCGCATCACATACAGATGATGCATGTGCTTCAATATCTCGTTGAAGTTTCTCCCGAACTTTTGAAGCATCCCATTTAGCCTGCTTTATGGCAGCATCTGGAGGATATGATTAAGAATCACTGATCAAATTGAAACTAAATATTATACAGCTTCTCAAGCATTTTAAGCAATTTCCTATTCACAACCAGGAGAAGAAGCTGATCCCAGGACTATTCCTTCTCTTATTGGATGCATGTATTTACATGATGATTCTGATTAAAAATTTTTGAAATCCAAGCCAACCTATGACTATGGCAAGTTTCTTTTTCCATGACATAACAACTGCTGGAAACAATGATGTAATTCCTACATCATTCTAAAGCACGTAAGAGCAAACAATTTACCAGAAGAAAAAAGGAAGGAAATTTTCAATTGGGGAGAACAAAAGCAAGTATCAAAGCATATATATTCCACACCAAGTTACATTTAACCATGTGCATGTCGTCTATCTGGGGAAAATACCTTCACATCCTTTGTCATATTCAAGCATGCAAGTGTGTAAACAATTACGGACAGAAGAAGCAAATCCTTCTCCTCTGCTCAACAAATCTTCCAGCCTAGTCTTAAACTTTTCAAGTATCACAGAGCGTAAATGTCCCAATAGGGTGGTAAAAGCAGGATGCACCAACTGCATAATATACACAAGTACTCAAACATTGAGAATGACAATTACTCAGTTGAACAAATCACTACATAAACCACAAAATTAACACCAGAGGGAAAACTAATAGATCTGCATATTGTGTCATCATTTTTTGAATCAATCAATTTCTAAAACCTCGAGTGTACAAGAACATTTCATTCAATAATTATATCAAAAGAAGATACAATCACTGGCTTATTTCCTTCTGAGATTAGGAGAAAAAGAATCATCAAAAAGTTCATCAGTGCTTGCATTAAGTTAGATATTAGCACAGCCACAGTATAGCATACTTATGCATAATTCAGAAAAGCTCCCAGAATCATACAAAATATTTTGTGAAACAGAGTGCATAGGCAAAACAGTTAGTCTTACACTTAATGCTTTTGATTCTAACTGCTGTCTTTTGGCACATCTCACACCTTCATCAAAATAGGCTGTCTCCAAGTCGTACCTATCGAGTGAGTTCAAATCAAATCAGGATTACTCCAATAGTAGGTATGAAATGTCTACACTACAGACACTTAAGAATAACTGAAGCTAAATATCTGAATTTATATGAATTAGAGATCATATTGTAGAACAAAAGAATTTCAATTTTATAGTTTCTTTTTTACCAATTTTACACAAAAATCTTGTACAACCTACATAATAGTGAATGATAGTTAAACACACCAACTGGCTAACTTTCTTAAAGACGTGAATGGTAAAAATGAGAGAGATGGAATCAAACATTATTTAGTGATTTAGAGTACCAAACTGCAATTTAAACCTTAATCACCACAAAATCAAGAAATGATAACTTACTCAGAAAGGAAAGCTTCCAAGATAGAGCTAACTTTTCTGCCAAACTGTCTCACTAGACCTTCTTGAACAGCTTGTTCCAATGCCAACCAACCCTATATGAAATCTTGTCATAAGTACTGTTGATGCCAAACTAGACCATTATCATATTAACTCTTACAAGAACCAGAGAAAATGAAGGCAATGAAGTACCTCATCAGATGATAAGCGCATGAACTTCTCATTGGCAATCTCTTCACACCGCACAGTCGCAACCATCACCTAAAAGATAAAACAAAGGGTTATGTTGCAACAGTAAACCTAAAGTTAGACGTTCAATCAGGAATCAGCAGTGTTTTACCTTGTGAGCAGGAAGATCCAAATCTTTATTTTCTTTTATAATTTTCCACATGTGCTGCGCGCTAAAAGAAAATCCTGAAGCAGGGACAACTCCACGCCTATCACCAGCAAGTCCGCCTGGAGATATAGAATGGAAAAACCGCTGCCTTAGTTGAGCAACCTGCATTAAAACTTTTTACAGGTTACAAGCCTGTAATACTAACTTAAATCTAATTTCTATGTATCAAGTGCAGAAAAAATAAGTTAACATAGATTTGGCATCCTTATGCCAACTATTTCAACCAATTGCTAGGTTAAATCACATAAAAACTGTCACTTTTTAAGGACTTTGTTCCTGAGAATGCTAGGACATATTATGGAAGTTTCAACCAACTTCAAGCTCACTACAATTCTCAATGCTGACCTGCTCTCTAAACTGCTCCTCCTTTTCTTCATAGCTAGACAAAGCAGTGACCTCAACCTTCATTTTAAGGATAAGAATTCAAATTAATGCTTATTAAGAGGCAATTAAGAAAAGAAAAGATATGGAGTAATTAACAGGGATAAAACGAAAACGAAACTTCAAAATTCAAAGCAGAAATGCCACTAATAGATGGAAGGGGGGGTTATCTTCATACATTGAAAAATTCACTGAGTGGAGTACTTTTATGAGCTTCAGGTTTGGCAACTGCATCCCATATCTGCAGAAGAAAAACTGAGTAAAATGAATAATTCACTGATTGGAGAAACAGAAAGAAGAAATAAAATAAGCTAGGCACAGCAGTACCTTTTGAATATCTTCCCTTAGAACAGGCTCCAAATATTCAAATGGAGTCTGGAGTAAGACCCATAAAGAGGGCAAGTAATCAATATGATAAATTTCAAGAATAAAGTCTAAAGAAGCTAGGACAAATCAAACCCAAGTTATGAGTATTAATCAAAACCTTTGTTTTGTCACGTATAACAAACAATAGGGTAGTTTTGCGGGGGCTAAACAAGCGCATCATGACCTATTCACAATAACAAAATATCATGAACTACATTATTTAAAAAAAGATAAGCATGTACATGAAATTAATTAACAAAGTCATGTTGATATAGGGAAATCCCATGAGAATAGGAAACTGAAGCTAGAAAAATGGTTTAAGGCACCTGAAATACTGTCTTTAAGAGGGGCTTGTTGGCAGCCTGCTCGCGACCAATGTCATGGCACCACCTGCATATTTTACATAACATTTTGCTAAATAACAGATGGAGTATCTACAAGTGCCTCACATTAAGTTCTAGCTTGATCTTTTTATTTTCATGCACGTGAGCTCTAGAATATGGAGCCAATTATAGAACACTTGATGCTTATGTCAGAGTGAATTTCAAACAAATAAGCAATGCCCTTCATATGTCCAAACATAGTACTATTGCAAGAACAGGTAAAATTGAAGGCCACATCAGTTTTTTATCTCTCCTTCTTCTTTCTGCCTTTTCTTAAGAAGGGAGAAGGCAACAGAGGGGTAATCCTATCTTGCATCAAACTAAACTAAATTATTTTTAAACATATGGAAAATTATATTGTGAAAGTTACAACAAATGTGTTTTACACAAAACAATAGAGAGATAGAAATTTATACAATGACATCTGGTAAAATGGTTGAAATACAATGAGGAAAGAGGGAATGTGCTAAGCAGCTGCTTACTACAGCATCTTAAAGAATAGCAAGAATTGGAGCCACCATCTGAATTTACCAATGA
>JANZXR010000003.1:29843386-29887069 GCA_027575705.1 Erythroxylum echinodendron
TACTGCCATCTATAAATTTTAACTTGTTTTTGGATAACAGGGCCATTCTCATTGACCTAGACCATGAATGATAGTTGAGTCCGGTCAGAAGAGAAGACACCAGAATAAGAGAAGGATTTTCATTAGGATGAATATAGTATAGTGAGGCTGGGTGATCTTCAGGTCTTTGCATTTGTGTTTGATGGCCAGCTACACTGACATAAGATGGCCCAGACATAACTATACAGAGTTTATGTCAGGCGAAATAGAGTAGTCGGCTGAGAAGAGAAAGAAAAGAAGATATGCTCTGATACCATGATGAAATTACACTGTAATAACATAAAGCAAAACATTCCCTTTTCAGCAGGCTTTGTTGATAGATGTTTGTGTATATATATAGTCATACAATAGAAGAGTCTGGAAAGGGTTGTAAAAAATATGCCGTAACTAATTATGTTTTTGGACATGGGCTTGAGTATATTGAATTAGCCCATTAGGCCCATGTTCCAGATGTTATGTTGCTTGCTTCTGGAGTCTTCTTGCACATGCGTGCTTTGTTGGCTGTAGCTTTNNNNTTGTGCATGTTATGTGTTAAGGGTCTCTACCTTTGGATGTCTACCGCTTTGTAATCCTATTTTTTGCTAATTCAAATTTTTTTCTTTTTTAAAAAAAACTCAAGAGATATGGAAAAAAAGAAATCAACGAAAGTTCCAAAACAAGGAACATTCTATAGATTTAGTGCTACAATCAATTATTCATAATGGTAGAGAATAATATTTATGCTAGGAAATGGAAAAAGCCCAATCGAGACAAAGGAATGAGAGTTAGCTCTTACCTAAGGAAGTCCGATATGACATGTTGCTGCGCGAGCTCCCTAGCTCTCTCAAGCTCTCTCCAAAACAAGCTAAAGCTAGTTAAAGTAGCTTCAGTAAGATGAAGATTCCAAACTCATGGAATGAGGGTTGGCTCTTACCAGAATGGCGCTGACGATCGTTTAAGAATCCCAACCCTGATTTGGAACATTCTCGAAATGATCTAAAGGCAGGTTGGAGTCCTTTACTCTTTTTGAATGATACCAAGGCTTGATGTTGTTTTACATGGCAAATTCATCAGACGGTGTTGTCCTACTCTTTAGTGGGCAAGACGGTATCTTGCAACGTGCCTTTGTATGTCTTCGTTGTAGTGTTTTTAACCCATATTGTAATAGGAGTGTTTGTTACTCTCCAATAGCCTTATTGTACTTTACTTTTTTATTATAATTAATTTTAATTTTAATTTTTCGAAAAAACAAGTTGTCATCTAACAGAGTTAGGAATCACATGAGATGTAATTGATAAGAATATTGTCTACATCATTTAAGTTTAGTTGATTTGATGAATGATTCAAGGTCAAATAAAATTAAATGGGATCTCATCCATTAGAGAGATGAGAGTAATCTTTTCAAATAGCAATGAAAGCTATTATTTTAAATAAAACAATGAGAGTAACAAAATACATTATTAAAATCCTGAACTTATCTGGTAGTTAGACTTATAATTGTTTAGTATAGATGATAGTAAATGAACTTGGTTTCTTGGACATAGGTTAAGTTTGAGAAAAGTTCTTAAAGTCGGATGAAAAGTCGTATGTCCTTTACGCAATTTTACTATTAATCCTTGTTTAGGATTTGATGTCAAAGTTTTAGAGATGTGTCAAAATCATATGAATAAAAAAATGTAATGATATTTTGAGCTGACTAATGTCTTATAAACTTTAATAACGGCATGTAAGATGTATGTCAACACCATGATAGCAAAATATGATAAGTTACATAGATTATAGCTAAAAGATATAGTACCTTGATGAAATTATTCCACTCAATTTGGCCTGCTAAAAACATAATTGTGAAGTATAATTGAAATACATTATTGAGCAAAAATACATTACATAAGTGTATAAAAATAGTTTGTATATTTTAGATCAAAAGAGATTTATGCTTAATATAGTTGCAAGAGTAGAAAGTTGGATGACTAAGATTATCATTTTATATCATGTTGGTTAAATCAACATAGTAAGAATCATAAATTTCCATGTTTTATATATATATATATATAAATATATGTAACATATGAAACTTGTTAAGTTTAAAAATAATCAAATCAACCTTTGGTGAAAGGATATATATATATATATATATATATATAACATATGAAACTTGTTAAGTTTGAGAATAATCAAATCAATCTTTGGTGAAAGGATGATGATAATATTGAATTGTTAAATTTATACATGTGATATATTAGATGGAATAACAATTCATAAAAGGATGATTTTTATATTAGACGTAATAATGACTTTATATGATATAATCATATGTATTAAATGAAAATTTTATTTAAAATTTTGAAATAATTCAAAATGTTTAAATCTAAGTAAAAATTAAGCATTGAAAATGCTAAAGTACTTCAAAAATCAATGTGGTGATTTTTAAATTTTTTATTATTTATAAGAACTGAGATTCTTTAGTAAATATCTTCACAACTAAATTTTATGAGAGTATGGGTTTATGATAAGAGGAATATACAATATAAGATATTGTATGATGTAATATTTATTTCTTTTATAGCTATACCTAATACTACAACTTACCTTCGGTAGTTGAAATTAAATCAATTAGTAATATTTCATATTAGATATGAAACGCTAAGACTTTGAAAGAATCAAAGTTAATGATATAGCGATGTGATGCTTAGTTGAAGCATATTTATCCACTAAGTTTAGAAGTGAATTAGATAATAAAAAGTTATGAGATATCCAAAAAGTTGGATATATTATTACAGACCATTGAAAAATTGTTTGTTTCAATGAATACTTCTAGAAAAATGGTTCTCAAGATAAGTAGTGAGTATAAGATTAAATTTGAAAGTTTCAAATCTCATGACAATACATCCAATTAGAACTATTGCATTTGTTGATACATTAGATGTATAGTTGAAAGGCTATGAGACATTAACAAATTTATTTTCGCGATGAATTCAAATAGTTTATTTTGTAGACAATTATGAATTATCAAGTCTACAAGAAGGTTAGTGGGAATATAGTTGTTCTCCTTAATAAGAGTATCTAGAGACATATTGGAATAATAATTCTAATTTTCAAATGTTGAAAATATAATTATCCAAGAACAACTATTGTTAAATATGAAAAGGTAATAAATTAATTCTAAGAATTAGATCTATAGAGATGAATTGAAAGTTGATACCTATTCTACTTCAAGTACATTTATAACATACTAAAGATGTTTAATATTTGAGATAGCTGATATTTGTGAAATTTCGAAAATATCCATTATTTTATTATATGAGTTGGTATTTTTTAAAAATTAATATGAGTTGGTATTTGAGTTTAAAGTTATACAGATATTAACTTTAGAAGTAAATCATAGTTAACATAAATTTTAATTAGAATAATATTATTTTAAGAGTGGAAAGGTTTTAATGTGGCAATGGTTACTAATTAAGCCATAAGACATATTTTATTTAATGGAAATGATTATTATGGCTAAGAAGTTATTTAGTAAACTTGGTATAGTTCCTTGCATTGTTAAAAGAGTAATGTATTGTAAAACATTAGAGCCATTAGATATGCAAAAAGATGATAAGGTATCATCAAAGATCCAATGATATACTTAGGCCGTTTCTCTTAATAATAATAATAATTGATATTAAAGTTGTAATATTAAGCAAGTGTCTCACTATAGAGAATCTTACAGAATTATCTCACTAAACCACCGTCCAAATAGTAGTATGATCATTATATAGTGATATGATATAAAGTACTTAAACGGTTGATTTAGTGCAAGTGAGTGAGTCTTGGTTTATGCCCCAAAATTAACTAGTTGATTTTAAGTTAGTGATATAAATTCATTCTTTATCATGTACATATTTAGATGTATATGATAAAGTCTATGGGACAACAATATATTGCAAATAAAATTCTGACAAGAATATAAGTATGAGATTTATATTGCATTTATGTTTTATCCCTAAATTATTCCTTGTTATTGTTTTACTAAGACTGGATATTAATAAAGCGTAAAAAAACTAGCACATGTTATATTTTTCCTTATGAATGATATAGTTGATCTCATAGGCTAAAATATGGAGATACTTAAACACGCATGTAGGTGCTTGTTAGAGAAAAAGTTCACTGAATTGACTTCATCTGAGAAATCTATTTGAGAATTGTATATCTATAAAAAATTCTCATTATGACGATCGTATAAATAATTCTTTAACTTAAGATCTCTAAATTAATCATATACATAAAGTTAGATGATTTTTTTGTTTTCAATATAATTTTATATTGGTACTTAAAATTTTAAATTAATCTTAAATTCAAGCATTTAATTTTTGGATTTAACCAAATTAGCTGGATCAATTTGTTGATCTATAAATAAAAACTAAATGGTAGGGGTGAATACAAGTGCAGCAGAGAACAAAATGGGACATAAGATAAAATTCAGAATCTGCCACCACAACGCTATCAGCACAGAATCCACTTCTCCAGAGGATCATGATAAAAACAAAGATCTGTTTGAAAAGCAGTAATCCATAATTCTTGGGAACATCATGCTTCCTTCATCCAAGATGACCATTTGCTCCCTCTTTCTGGTTCAACTTTTGTAGCATTCTGGAATCCAATTTGCTCATTAATTCGTATACTCAGAGCGGTTTTGAGTTCGTTGTTTCTCCAAGCTCCCACCTTCCTCTGCTTTCTCTATAACCTGAAATATAAAATTGTACTTGCAACAGTTCAGTGCAACTGTTGTAGGGCTATCAGACATTAGTGTTGGGTGTTTGCCTGCTGCTTCCTGACAATCTGTGGTTCTCAAAAATTTCATCTTTGGAAGCGGATGAATGGTTCTCAAGGTCAAGAATTTCACCATCAGTCTTCAGGAGCACCTACCTCTTTAGCTTTCTTACCATCTTTGTCATTGCTATTGTCATCGTCATACTTGCTCTCCAGCCTTCCCTTAAGGAGATGGTATCTGCACGAAGCTTTCATTTCAGAAGCCACTCTTCTTTGGAAGACCCAACTTGAAAATTGGCAAACTCAAAACGTAAATGTAGCATATCCAACTATATTACTAGAACTGAAAAGAGAAATTTAAATTATGGATCACATATTTGCAGCTAAAACTTGAACTTCATATAGAAATACAGAATTTAGTTTCCTCTACTTCTCAAAGCATTGACAAACATCTAATGCTTTGGATCTACAGTATTCGTAAATTCATTACAGAACATGTAGAAAGAATATTAAGAAAATAAAGGAAGAAATAGCACTTCACAAGTAATTCTACAAGTATCAATCTAAGCCTTGAATTGTAAAATAGCTTCATCAGCTTCCTGCTCTGTCAGGGACTCAATCAAAGTGAATTGCCTACTCATACCATCCCTATAAACAAAATATTTCGAGATTATCACCAACATTAGAATTCAGAAACCAAAATATTTTAGATGAAAGAATTAAAAAAAAAAAACAGAAGTGATGCTAACATGGTTGCACAAGCTTAACATCTTAATTTTCTCATTTTTGAAAGAGATCCTCCAGCAAGTCTTTCTTAGTAATTTCAGGTCATCAATATGGATTTTTTGGTTTGAAACTTTGTAAGTAATGGTTTAGTTACTAAGTTATGAATTAACCGAAAAGAAAATTAATTTCTTGGTTAGACTTTTTTCTGCAATCAGAAAAGTGTTAGCTTTCTACTGTCTGACAGTTATTAGTACGTCTGCTGGGATCAGGCTTCAAGGAATGGTGATTCTACAGATGGGACACTGCATATTGTATAGTGGATGGACTCTCTATAGGTTGGTGGACTTCTCAAGTTCTTGCTAACTCAACTCTATCAAGCACAAGGTTTGTTTTTGTTCAATGGTATTGAATTATTTTTTGTTATTTCAAAACTGATAATGAATTTTATATGCCTTTTCCATCACTATTCTGATAATCAGCAGTCAGGATTTGGTATTCTTCCACTTTTTTATGCCTGAAGGGATTGAAGATAAAGGGGTCTTTATATAAACTAAAGGTTCTATTCTCGAATTTGAATCTTGAAAATTTGGGTACATCTGTTCCCTTATTACTGATTAGTTCAGAGCTTCACAATAGTATTGTGAAAAATGAAGACCAGAGGACATTAAAGAAAGAATAAAGAATGCAGCAGCAGCTCACCTATTTCTGATATATTCATGGACGTATTTAATTATAGGAAGCTGCAGAAACAAGAAATATGACATGTTCTGTACAAAATTTGGACAACTAATGAATCAAATATGTGTGTTACGAATGTAGAAAGTAGGTGCATATGATCCTGATTGTGCTTTAAGATATCTGAAGCCAGGCCTGTGATACATCATTACTTTCTAGATAGGATTAAAAATATGCTGCTGAGACAAAAACCTTGATCGGTAGGTAACTTTGGTCATCGAAACCGAATGAGCTGTGAACCTTCTTTAAGGTAGAAACACAAAAATGAATGGTGTAACCGAACTAAAAGTGCTTTCCTCATCCTGCTGGAGATAGTTAAGAAGATACTTGAGGGGTTAAAGGTTGTAGAATTGAAGGGTGTACTCGGATCAAGTATTTTCTGTTTGTCCATTGATGTAATTACATGGGAACAGGTTTCCTTGAGCTAGTTTTCTTCCATTTCAGGGAACTAACTTGGTTTGATTAAACGAATTATTGGATTGCAGTTGCTGACGACTGCTCTCAATTTCAGTTATCTGTGATTCAGGTGATGGCAATAGCACCTGGCCATCTCTTGGCAATGTCTTAAGCATGTACCTGTCTCCAATGTCATGTTGTGCAGCTAGTGGTAATGAACTCAGTGCAAGTCAAAATTTACCAGGAAGAAGTACGTTCGAAGCTATAAATTGAATTTTCATTAGAACCTTAAAAGTTCTTCTACCTATTTGAAAAAGACGAAAATGTGTATTGAACTGAAATTTGAAACTTTCACCAAACGAAGTGATTAAGGATACCTGGAGGGAACAAAAGTGAGAATCATGAGATAGGATTATGCAACCCCACCAACATCAACTATGATTAACCAACCCTTTTGAGGAAGTGATAAGTCACTTGTAAAGTCCACCATATTACTACCACCACAACATGATTTCCTTCTTGGCCTTACTTTGTTCCTTTTGTACCAACCGCATGGCACGAAAGGCTCGAAGGGCCCCCCTTGTTGTCTAAAGATCTAGTAAGTTGTAGCCCAAGTATCACTTGAACACCTGAAATTGTAGTTACAATGTTGAAAAATGGTGACAAACTAGTATCCACCCTCAATTCTTTCCCACCAAATTTGTTTTTTGTTATTTCTACCCCCGCAAAAAAAGGAGTCCAAGATCCTATCTTTTTTCTACTTTTCAGGTATTTTCCAAAAAGATCACAATGGAGCATTTTATACTTTGCTTCAACAAGTTATAAAGATAGTGGTGGGAGCCCTTTTTGTTTGTGGAATTTCTTTGGTGCAAGATAGACTCTGCTAATTTCTCCACAAAGTCAAACTCATCATGCCATTATCAATATACCCTCCATGCTCGACATCCTACAAAAAAACCATAAAAGAAAAAGGAATTGTTTGTGTTGGAAGCACTTGTTCAAAAAGTTGATTGATTATATGCCAGTGAATGACTTTAAACACAAATACCATATACTTTTAATGTATTGTACACAATCCAGCATCAAATTTTATTGCATAAACGTACGTGGTTCTCACATCCCAACAAGAGCATGAAACAAACTGACAAAGAATGTGGGTGACCTACAAGATTCCATAAGCATGAGACCAATTAATTAAGTGTAATCGTATCTTTAGGACAAAGCTTGGTTTATTGATGACATAAGACCCATCAAACAATTATGGCATTTAGTTAATGCATCATCAATTAATTGGTCAAAACTAGAAGATTTATTTTTTAAAAAAGCCTATATAATATATAACAAATGCAAATTTCAATTAAAATTTTGAATAATTTTACAAAATATCAATTCTCGTAATTCTTTGAAATAAAAAAAGTGAGTACATCGAAGATATGTATAAATCTAATAGTTAAAATACAACAAATAATATAAGACAGTGTATTATTAGATCACTCCAGACCTACATTTTAGTAAGACTTTTATTGAATATTGTTGTTTGATATGTTTATATAAAGTTATTGATAATTGAATGTCCATTGATGTATGGTGCATGCCTACTTTTTTTTCTCTTTAAGCAAAGATTAGTGTTCCACATCAACAAAACTCTATTGCCATCAAACATGCTTATAAGCTAACCTTATTGTCTACAAAAAGAAATTAAAACAAATCGTTTGATGGTCTACGCTTGAGCTTAATCCTTTGAAGTAGACAAGGAAGAAAACTTTAGAAAGGACAAAGAGTGAGAAAAAGGTTTGAGTGTACATGGAAATGGCATGCTACCAAATCTTATCGTATCCTATGCTTGCTTAAATTTCATAACAATGTGTCGGCTTACACAAAAGGCTTTAAATAATCTCCATTCACTTTTAGTTCGAGGATAATGGGGGAAGATAAGATTTGACATCCAATCCTAAATGATGTTATCTTCCAATAAAAGAAATTTCCATCATCTGCTTACTCGTTAAGCCTCAGCTAGAAAAGGTAAACCCACTAGTACTACAACTCTTAAACATAAACATAAATTTATCTTCTGGCACATGACTAAGGCTAATATAAATCATAAGATGAATCATTCATGAGGGGTCTAATTAATTAACGTCAGTATCATTGTATCAAATGTTTTGTGAGAAGCTCTAGGCAGGATCTTTCACTTGTCATCAACATAAGATCTTCTGAACACAGCTTCTTTTTTCTATGTTTTTGTCCTTTTGATTGGCGGCAGATTGAGGGATTGATGCATCTTGGTCCATGAAAGATTCTATTTAGATGGAAACGTTCACCAGTTAGGTCACTAGTTAATCTTTTCCCTCCTCCAAGACGTTTTAGTTTTGTAATCCCAAAAGATTTGTTTACAGGGAAAAGTTATACATACACATCCCTTGACATTTAAATACAGTTAAGAAAGTGTCACATCTTACACTTACATTTAATTTAGATCCATTAATGATTGTTTATTTAGTAATCATAATTTAAACTTAATGACTATTTTTTTAGTACTATCTGTAATGATAATAAGTAAGGATGGCAAAATCGGTCCGGCCTGACTTAACCCTGCCCACTTTTGACCCGAATTGCTCAGGTCACGAGTAGGCCACAGGTTGGGCCGCACATTATTTCCAAAACGACGTCATTTTAAAATTTTTTGCTTTAAAAAATAAATAAATGATTGGGTCGGATAAGGGGCTAACCCATCTTGGTAATCGCAAGTCCGACTCGACTTATTGACATTCCTATCAACAAGGCTACTCGTCTGACATGACATACATATTAAAACTTTAATTGGACTTGCTCAATATAACTATTTCGTGATTATCCTTTATTCATGTTTTTTATATATACTATTATTTTCCTAATTTTCCAAAAAAAAAAGAGAGGATCAAGCTTGTTTTTAATAGTAGGCGCTATGTCTTTAACCGTACCCCTATTTTTGAGGTTTAGTTTATTACAATTCACAAAACACAAGATTTCCTAATCACTATCCTTTCTACATTTCTTCTTGAAAAAAAATATTTAGGCATATTTGTTTAAATTTATTTTTTATATTCAGTTAAAATCCTTTTTTTAATTTCTGATTTTTAATTAATTGTCATAATTTATGAAAAAGACAACTGAATTTTATTTTTATTTGTATAATTTAATTTATAATAAATTAAATATATATTATTAAATTATTAAATATTAATAATTAGTAATAATTATAACTAATATGATTCAATTATTTAGGTTATTTTAATTTTTAATTATTTTAAATTTAAAATATTTTGAAAAACAAAATTTGATAAATATTTAATAAATAAATATTAAATTTTTAAATTTTTAAATAATTAAAATATATGAAAATTAAATATCAATTTATAAACAAACTTTTAGTTATGAATTTTTATTTTTATTTTAAAAATAAAATAAAACTCACAATAAAAATATAGTTGAAACTAAAGATCCTTTGTTTTTAACTAAATCTATGTTGAGGATTTAACCTAATAATTATGGAGTGGGAGTATCTTCTCATACTTATGACAGTTTAAATTTGAGTAGGGACAAAAGTAAATGTACCCAATTTAGCCTACCGTCTAGCTTTTTAGTTTAGTTTTTAAATTTTCGGTTCAATTTACTTTAATAATTTTTATTGTTAAAAACTGATTAATTTATTAAGTTCTTATAAGTTATAATTAATTAATTAATTTTTATTTAATAATTTCTTTTTTAATTAAATTTCAATTTTTTTATAGATATGGACAATTTCTTCAATCATTTTCTAATTTTTAATTTTATTCAATATTTAGCTGATTTTATGACAATTTAATACCTGTGAATCGTTTAACTGTAAATCATTTGTTTTATTAGCTTAATTTCCGTTCGGTATTTAAAATATTATTGTTACTTTCTTCCATTTTCCTGTTTTCAATCAACAATCTATAGCAGCATTCTTTTCGTTCATCACTTTGTCCTTTAGTGCTCCTTAGTTTATTACAAAATTTTTAATTTTTAATAACCTGTTTATTAGTAATTGAATTTTGCTAAGATATTAAAAGGAATATTTACATTATGTCTAGATCTAGAATTTTGGTAACGCTTGGTCGGGGACAAATGGAAGAACCGCAGACCGTCGGCAGCTTTCCATATTGAGTGTTTTATATCTTAGTTTTATGAACGTGAATGCATTATGATTCTATAAATTTGTACGATCACTACCTTTAATTATGGATGTTCATTGTACCATTAATTGATTTGTACAGCACGTTCAATGAATCATGACTTGGAATTGTCATAAGTTTTGGTGTTAGTTGTACCAATAAATTGACTTGTCATATGTTCAACATCTAATATTAATGCATGAAAATGGTATTTATAAGAAAATTATTCAACCTTTCTATTATCATGTCAAAATTGCTTAACGACATCCTTTTTTTTAAGGGCATAATTTATCGTATCGGCCTGTTATATTTAATAGTTTATTTTTATAATACTTCTAAAAAAGAATTGAATTTCGACTAATAAAAAAATAAAATTTACCCCAAATCAATCTCTTTAAATTGAAGCAATAAATTTTACCATAGCATCAACAAGCATAAATATGCATATGCTTGTTAGTTTTAAATATACATATTTACATCATTACTACTACAATAATAATAGTTCAGTAAATTTTTGTTGAAAGTGGAATATGAAGAAAAAGTTCAGTAATACATAATCTTACTTCTTATTAGTAGAACAATTATTTCCAAATGACCCTAGTAAAATTACTAACAAACTGAAATTTAACAATGTGACAATTTACCTATCAATTTGGATTAAAATAAGCATGTATATACATATAATGAATAAAGTGCAGCAAGTTCCAATAGACCATAGCAAAAATTAATAGATGTTAGTGAAGGACAATTTTGTCCTTTTATTGAAGGACATATTTGTCATTTACCTATTAAGTGGACAACATTAATTGTAATTTTGGCTTTTTATTAAATTATTGATTAAGTTGCATAATTTGATACAGATAAAGGTAATAAAGTGACCTAATAAATGATCTAAATCAATAGGTTAAAATCTGAGTGAAAAATAGGTCCCTATCAATATGAACCGGGTCCATATGGGCCTTGTGATAGGAAGCCTGATATAGAAGCTATATAAAGATTAAGATTTTCTGTAGCTACTTATATCAATCATAAGCATACAGAATCTCTGACCTATTAAGAGAGCTTACATATTGAAAAAACGTAGAAAAACCTAAATCACATGTTGGAGAATATTTTCTATAAAGGTCCTGAAAAATTAGAACTCATTTGGTGCTCAGAAACTACTTCGAAATCAGAGATAGAATCGAAGTAAGATATTTCACATTCTTTCGTTTTTAATCCCTTCATGTACGATCTCGGGTACGTAATTACAGTTAGCACTGCACATTTTATTTTCGTAAACATAACTTAAATTAATAAAAAAAACAAGCCTAACTTAACTGTGAAAATCTAATTATATTGTTTTATCCAAAGTCTCTTTTGCTCCATTTAAATTATAATTCTAAAAACAAAAAAGTACTCATTGTACTGACATGAATCTGTGAAAAAATTTGTTGATGGTCACTTGTGGAGAAAAAGTCGAGTGGACATAATAATCCCACATCTGACGCAAATTGGTAAATTGAGAATACGTGAGGCAACCTGGCTAAGAAATGAATCTGGGTATGTTCGGGTGAGGTTGCAAGTTGTCACAGGTATCATAAGAGTACCATCTCTAATAGTACCTTCAAGGGTAGGAGAGTTTATAAATTTATAAATTTTATATTAATCTTTTTTATTACTGATGTAGGGCAATTAAATCGTAACTTGAATAGTAGGCGAACCAATAAGCCTATAAATTATTTATCTGTCTCTTTTATTACAACGTGAGACAATTAGACCGTAAAAGAAGTTAATGAGGAACCATAGTAAATTTCATAATGAGTAATTTAACTTTTGACGGGAATCTAAGCTGCGGAGGGATCTGTAAACATTGTTATTGGAATCTGAAAAACTTGATTATAAAATTATTTCTTTTCCCTTTTTTCCTTCTTGAGACTGCATATGTCTTGGAACGAGAGATAAAGCACGACATCTAGTAACTGCAAATTTAAACTATTATTAATTAATTAATTATGTTGACTTTTCTTACATTTTATTTACAGTTTAAAATTAAAAAATCGAACTCAATTTAAAATATAAAATATAAAATTAAATTTGAACCTTTTCAGGATCTGTAATTAAAATATTTATTAATAGCTTTTTAATGTTTTCAAAAGAACTATTAATTTTTTTAATAAAAAATATAGTTTAGTCTATTATGAGAACGTGTTTTGACTCATACGATCCTTAAAATAACTAATTTAAACAAAATATTCTTTTTTTATACATAGGATTAAAAACAAAACTTAACTAAATCAGTTACAAATTATGCCCACGTAATACATAATTCTTTGCCTATTTAAGATTATAAAATTCAATGAGTCCTTTGAAGGGTCTGATAAGACATGCAATTCTGGTTATACTCGCATAATTAAAATAGCCATCTTATCTACACTTTAGTTCTCCTTTTTATAGATATGTTGAAACTTTACCTTCCAAACTCGATTCAGCACCTCCCGCATGTCCTGCACCAAAATGGAGTCTTCTATTTTGTGTTCTAAACATTTCTTTGTGTTCTTATTCCTATATATGTAAGTTTTGTTCAATAGAATAGACCACTGTATGCAAAGGCAATGAGCATGAGCATATATAAACGTATGATGAAGTGAAAAGCAACTTGGGGGGACCAAGCAAAAGTGCAGAATTTCCCATGTAGGGTTACCTTCTTCTTTTTTGTTTTTGGCTTTTAGAAATTTATGCCTTTTGCTGTTCCTATGACTGAAACTTCAATGTTGTCTCTTTTCTCGTTTTCTTTACCAACCGAAAGGTGGTTGCAATTTCGGTTTTTCATTCCAACGGTAGAAACCACATCCTATGTGGGTTGACTACTTACATATTTCTTAATAATATATATAGTTTTATAGGGGAAAAGATATATATCTTAATGAATTTTAAAATTATTTGTGTATGAATTAATCATATCTCATTAATATGATAAATGATTTTAACTTTTTGTTAGAATTGACCTTAACCAATTAAATTCAACATAAACTAATAATTTAAGATAATAAAATTAGTTCTAGATAGATTTAATAATTTGATTCAAGTTTAAGAACTGAGTTAGATCATCATATGAATAACATTTCATTAATCCATGTCCGATATTTAAAATGCATATATTTTATCTTTTAAAAATCAGAATTTTTTAATTTTTCTTAAACAAAAAATTTGTGTGTCTTTGTTTTTTCTATATATATATATATGTGTGTATGTATATGTATTAGTTTCACACATGAGCATTATTACCCGGGACTGGAACGTGTTTCAAATGTTCTGACCTAATTAAGTTGTCTATAATCGGTGGAAAAGCCATCCATCGTTCAAAACACAGCATTATTGCTTTACCTAATTCACCTGCCCACGCTCAACTTTGCTGGTATGAGGGTGTCACAGTTCTTATAGTTTGGATGGTGAGAGGTAGTTGACTTTATAGTCTTTTTAAAAATAAATTATTGTAATTGGCTGGAGATAATTTTCATTTGTCTAATAATCCAACTTAAAGATAATTTTACTTACACGAATTATGTGAAAATGAATTTTTGTATTTATCATGATTATTTTAATTGACTTCGGTCGCACGACATTGATCTAATTGAGAGATTTTAGTGCGTAAACAATCATATCAAGTTGTGATCATGATTAGTGAACATTTGTATGACATTATTGTTGTACTCCTAAAAAATATTTAATTACCCACTCCTAGAAAGCTAAGGGTCTGCTCCCTAAAGTTGAATGGCATTAAACACTGTTCGTGTCTCATATTTCTTTTTTTATAACAAGGAGACAAAGATGTGGGTGTGTTGTGCAATAGGTCAAACTCGTAGAATTTTGGTTTGACGCTTAGAAATATAAAAAAATAATTTTAATTAAATTAGCAAATTTTATAAATTATTGTGTCAATTTAAAAATTTATTCAACACGCATCTAGAAGATAGTTACTACAGATTTTTCCATTTGGTCTTACCTTGGTTTACACGGTTGTATAACGTGCCAAGAATTTCAATGTCACATTTTTCTTTCATCATATGCTTTCTTGTTTTTTGAGCTTGACGAAGGTGCAGCGGTAACTTGACTTGAATGCCATGCTCTACATGCTTGTCTTTTTTTTTAATAATGAGAATTTAATTTTTTAATATTATAAATTAATTTTTATATTGTTATTGTTAATAAATTAATCCTTATTTATATTAAATCTAATAATTAATTCTTTAATTTGTTTGCAGATTTATTTATTTATTATTATTATTAAATTTCATTTTAATAAAATTTATCATGTAAAAATATTAATGTCAACCGCTAAACATTTTATATTTATTTTGAAGATAGATCCTTAATAAAAAAAGGTAGATAAGATAACTTTATCTTATTTTATCTTATTATCTTAAAGAAAACTTTTTTGTATACATAAGAAAGTGTAAAATTCTAAAAATTGACGCATCTCATTTAGTTTAATAAAGCAAACATTTATAGTATAGAAATCCTTGCCTTATTAAGTTTACTAGAATTTAGAAACACACTTTTAAATCTTATGATTTAATCTTAAAAGGATATAAAATCTCCTTTTCCTCTTACAATACTCTTTTTTTCAATGGGATTGTAATTCTTTCTCATGTTAAAAAAGAAAAAGAAAAAAAGAGAGAAAAATCATTAATAGTTATGTAATAACAACAACAACAACATTCAGTAAGAATTCCGCTAAAACGTAAAATTCTTTATGTTGTTAAAAAAGGGGAAGAATAAGAAAAAAAGAGAAGCTAGTAAATGGTTATGCGACAATAACAACAACGACCTTTAGATTCTCGGGAGAATCTCGCTAAAATGCAAAATCTGAAGGAGTCTAATAGCATGCATCTTTATTTTTATATAATAGAGAGATTATTTTTGAAAGACCCTTTTCTCTAAATAAAAAGCGAGGTGCAATATTGAATGGTATTGCAAAATACAAAAAGGAAATTGATCACATCTTTAAAAGTGAAGGAGGTTGGAGTCTCTCGTAGCACATGTTAAGTGTAATCTAAAGCATATTTATTGACCAAAGCGACAAAATGGTTGACTTAACACATAATTATTGTACCCACAACCTCCAAAGATTTTCCATTCCACAACTCCATTATTAGTTAGTTAATTGGTTGACCCATCTTTTAACTTTATTTTGCTATTGAATTTTGTTATAATGACTCACTCTCTCTAGTGGTACTGTGGTAGTGGGATCAGAGCTAAAGTAAAAGAGTATGGCTAAGAGCATCAAATTGAATTTTATACTTTTCATTCATAGTTATCATTTCTAAAGTATATATTGAATAAAATCTTGAAAATATGTCATATTTTATAAATTATAGATAAATTATTTTAACAAATTCAATTTAAAAAGCTTATATTGTATTTTAACTTTTTTAAAAAATTAAATTAAATTTTCTTTTATTTATGATATGACATTACACTTTAAAATTTGTAAACAATATTAATAGCATTTTAAACTATCGAAATTAAAATGTCAATTTTTAATAATCAGATAATTGACTCAACTTATACAAAGATGTCTTTAAATAATTTAAATTCATTTTATATTAAAATAAGAGTTAATTAAAAAAGTTTAAAATTTATTAAATTTTGTAATTTTGGAATTAACTTCTAAAAGTGATAATAAAATATTCTAAATTTTAATTTTTTATAAAATAATCAGATATTAATCTTTTCTTAACGTTATTGATATTAATAGCAGGTAGACTTATTTTTTATACTAGTAAAATATATAGTTTGAATAAAAACAAATTATAAAAATGATTTATTTTCTCTCCTCGACAATACCACTGCCACCAGCGCCGCACCAGTCACCAATGCTGCGCTAGTGTGTGAAAGCCCAAGATATCAGACGTTTACCTCAAATTCTGCAAGCTTCACTAACGACGATGTCTATTCCAGTGTTAGCTAAAGGTTTGATAATTTCATAAAAAGCAATGAAAGAGACGATATAAAAATGACAATGGTGTTTAAACTACCTCCATATGGAGACAAAGAAAAAGGCTTGCAAAGACTTAGAACTGAACTGGGCAAAGACTTAACGTGTTTCGAATCTGTTTTTATTTAAAATTGACGTATCATTTATGTGATAAAGATGACAGGTAATGTGGTATGTTCTCGTGCCCTTCTACTACGGCATTCAGGTGCAGGAGCAGGAGCACATAGCACGAGACAACGATAATTTGGTGATCAGACATGGCGCAGACTAACGTGGAGAAGGTGGGCGAATCACGTGCAGCTGTCAGACGATGAGACTCAAAACGACGACTAAAACTAAATTCTTCTTCTTTCAGTCGCAAACGACAACTGAACATATTTGATAGGTTGGTCATTCGTCCGAAACACGTTAAAGAGCATGTTGCGTTTGTCTTATCATCCATCTCCATGTTAGTTTTCGAGTTTACACTAATGCCCATATCTCATTTTCACCAAAAACTTTAATATGATCAACACACGTTCTTGAAAGTTATAGATTTTAATGAGTTCAAATCGAGTATATTTATGCGACATCTCATGGGGCCCGAGTCAAATTTTACATCAAAAATAACATTAACCGAGTAAAAAAGAAAAAATAATATTAATAGAGTAAAAATCTCACTAAAAAGTAAATTTGAAAAGGTTTAATAATATATAGTCTTATTTTTTAACTAATAGAAATGTTATTTTTAAATGACCCATAAGAATAATAAAATAAAAAATAAAAATAAATTATGGAGTCATATTTTCATAGTTAAAAAAAGGAGAGAGAAATTTGAAAAAATTTATAAATGTATAAAGCATGATTAGTAAATAATTCTTAATTATTTTAAATATGTTTTTTAAAAAATCAGAAATAAGTATAATATTTGTCTAGGGATCTTAAATTTTGTTTTTCTTAATTAAGAGAAGAAATTGGCAAGCTAATTTTATATTTATTAATTTCCCTAATTTACAGTTTCTTACTTAAGATGATGAGGTGAGGATGATGATGCTTAAAGACTCCTCTTTAAGTCAACCGTTTCTGGTACATAAAGAAAACAAAACTAATTATTGTTCCCAGGACCACATGAAACATTTTAAAAGAAAACAGATTAATATTGTTAAAAACACTAATCATAAGATTGGAGTTGAAGGTCTACACATGTGATCCAGGCAATATTATGATGCACTTTCAATCCTAATTCCGTCTAAATTGCCACCAGACACAATAATGTCATCTTTAGATGTTAGGAGGAAAAATTAAAATTGAATTTATAATATCATTTTCTTAGTTTAAGATAAAAATTATTCAGAATAAACTTTAATCAATGTTTTCAAAACCTCACCGAAAGTTAGATCGATGAAACAGAAGATTTAGGAGGCGTTTGGTTTGAGCACGGAGTTGGTTATGGATATGGGTATAATAGTAGAAGGGGATGGGGATGGGTATGAAAAATAAAAAAATGATGTTTGGTTTGTAACTTAAGTTTTTGTATTAATATCTGGAGGCGTAGAACAAAAAATTCCTTCGTTGATAAGACATGATAAGGCAGGATGAGAGATCGTAAAGAATTGAGAGAGGATAAGGAAGTAAAGAGGATGGTGGGACAAAGGCTAAGGATAAAAGAGTAAAAAATAAACGAGATAAAAACTTATATTGGAATGAAAACTCGATACCCACCTCTCTTGGTGGGTTTAGTAGATTCTCAAATTTAATTGGATAAATCAATTCTCTTAGAATTGAAAACCCCAAAGCAAACACTGTTTTTTATAATTATTTCATTCATTCGTTCTCAAACCCTCAAACCAAACACCCCCTTAAGGTTTAAAAGGTTACTGTTATAAAATTAGTTAAAGATCGAGTAAAATTAAAGAATTTGAAAAATGATTTTAAAAAATTGTCCTTATTTATTAAAAAATAAAATTTAATTAAAAAAGAGATTGTTAAATAAAAATTAATTAGTTTATCAAAAATGGTGGATTAATTAATAAAATTATCGATTTTTAACAAAAAATTACTAAACTAAATAAAATAAAAAATAAAAATCGAATTAAAAAGTTAGTTGATTTAAGATTTTTACTATTAAACTGGTAAAATGAGATTGATTTTTAAAACATTAACTATAATCTTCTTATACTATAAGCCCATTACTCATTACTTTTTTTTCTTTTTCCTTTTAACACCATCATGATTTCATTTATTTTCTAAAAAAAGTTTTAGAATCTTATTATAAGCACTGTTAAAAATATTAGAGATTGGATAAAGAAAAAGATATATACTTTGATTTTACTCATTTTAATGCAAGCATTTTTCTTTTATTATAAATAAATAATAATTTTTATCTACCCAAAAAGGAATCATCCTCTTTGATGAATTTACCAAAGCCAGATCCATCTTCACCACGAAAAAAGCCAACAATGTGGATGAAGATCAAAGAGGGGCAAATGGCAAATTGGTCTTCAATTCATAGGATTTGGGATCATCCAATTAAAGAAACGGTCAAATCTGCCAATCTCCTTCTACTAATCACACAACCCAAGAAAGAAAGGAATGGATCAAAGTAAAAAAGACAGGGGTGGTTCGAAGCATGGACGATCAGTTCATTTCAATCATCTCCCATCTTTTCTAGTTTTTGGTCCATGAGTTCACACTCCTAACTAGTTCTCCTTGCACACTAACATCAAGAAGAAAGGACTTTTTTTTTTTCAATCTTTTGAAATAAGTCTCAAATGAACTGTATCATCAGTTTTTAGCTCTAAGGTTTCATAATTCTTTTTTTCTATGTACACAGTGAGAAGGAACCACTCAAAACTACTCTCTTAGGATAAGAGAAAATAAAGCAAGTCAAATCCTAACACTTACTATTGAATAATGTGAAATCATGAAAACTTAACCTTACAAAATAATATTTTTTATTATTTATAATATTGATAAGTAAGAATGCTCACCAATAAAGACCAGGAAAATTTTTCTCCATGTATGGTGACTTTTCATTGGCATGGACATCACTATTGACATGCATAATCTTAAGAGAATAGGGCCTACCAAATGTGTCATCATGACCCATATTCAACAACGCCCTCCAACAAAATCATACCTTAGGCTTATTATCATAGTCATCATTACAGGTACTATCAATCACATGCAGATGTTGAATTATCTCTTCTTTGAACTTTGGAATGTAATACCGATACATACCAATTTAAAATGAAAAAGAAATGAAGGAAAAAAGAAAGTATAGAATAGAGAAGTGGAGATACGACCAAAGATGTCACCTTACAAAGAGATGTTTCTGTCGACCTGAAATCTAAAGGTTTCTATGGTGGTAGGGACCCTGTCTCATGTGTACTGGATTTTGCTTATATAATCACATCCACCATGCTTCACGCCCCTTCCCTTCTTTTCATTCATAAAGCACTCATCTTTCACTCCTTTTTCTGTTGTCACCATTTTCTCTGTTTTTGTTCGTTCCAAATCTTCTTCTGCACAAGCTGCTTATTTGTCTTTTTGACGTAAGCAGGCATTGTGTTTGTGCTGTATTAGGGAAAATTAAGCATGAAGGAGAGTGGTAGGAAACAAGGTGCAGCCTCACCATGTGCAGCATGCAAGCTTTTGAGAAGAAGGTGTGCCCAAGATTGTGTCTTTGCTCCTTATTTCCCAGCAGATGAGCCGCAGAAGTTTGCTAATGTCCACAAGGTTTTTGGTGCTAGTAATGTCAACAAGATGCTGCAGGTTCTATTTTATCTCCACTTGTTTTCTTTCAGGGTGGACAACGATGGCTTTCACTGCTCAACCTTAAATTTAACCCTTTTTTTGAGCTAGAGATAGAATTCAGTTTACTGTCAGAGTCCTCTGTCGAGGAATTCTACCCTTGATCAAGTTCTTTGTTAACTCAAAATGCCCAGGAGTCTATCTCAACTACACTTTTCCCTGTTTTCTCTTTTTGGGTTGATTAGAAAGAAGTTTTTAAGTTCGATAATGACAGAGAGAGAGAAGTGGATCCCGATTGAACGACTATTAGCAGCCTGAGTAGGCTAAGTTAGGGAAGAGAGAAGCCACAGTCCACACTCCACAGGTGGGGATGTGGGGGGCCCTGATTCAAAATTTCTTCTTTTGTTCTTAGTGAAGCAAAGTTCAGTAGTCCCTTTATAGCAAGTTGTGTCCCACCCCAGAAACAGTAAGCCTACTTGCTAGATGGTCAATAGCTCTGTCTATGTGCCTGTGTCTCTGTTCAGGATTCGCTGAATTTTGCTAATTCCTCATTTACACACTACCCTTTGTAGTTCTGACTGACCTGGTCAATACATAGATACAAAGTTTCAGTGGCTAATTCACTTTTTGCAGGAGCTGCCATTGCATCAGCGAGGAGATGCTGTGAGTAGCATGGTGTACGAAGCTAATGCGAGGGTGCGTGACCCTGTCTACGGCTGCGTGGGTGCAATATCCTCTCTACAGCAACAAATAGACTCGCTCCAGACTCAGTTGGCTCTGGCGCAGGCTGAAGTGGTGCATCTACGGGTTCGTCAAACTGTAACAATGTCTAATAATGGGTTGAGCCCAGGTAGCCCAAGCAACAGTGGTTCGCCATCCTCCAGGCTCATGGGATCACAGGGTAAGCCCTATTTTGACATGGATATGATGGACCACTCAAGCTTGGGTGAGACAATGTGGTCATGCTGAGCTCTCTTTTCTATACTACACTCTCTCTCTCTCTCTCTATCGACATTGATTTTGTCCAAGTATCTTATATACGTCCTCTTCAGCATACATATACTGGTAGAGAGATGGTGGTAGTCAAATTCAGCTGCTTTGGTTTGGTATTGACTATATTGTATATGTATATAAATAGCTTAACTCTGTATACTGCAAGTATAGCTAGTTAAAATAGGTGATCATGGAGTTTTGTGGCCGACCTTTGCTTGAATTTTCTATATAATTCAAGTCTTATATTGACTTTTTGCTTCTTAGTTACTATTTGGCTGATGGCTTTTTCACTTTAACTTCAATTCTTTAAGTTAGTGAAAGGTAAAACAGGAACAAGTAAAGAGAAGCAACTACTCTCAGTGTTGAAACAAAGCACTAATTGCATACATGACCAGTGAACTTGCACAAACAATATAGGACAAACTATCCATAGACTCTCCACCACCTTCCCACTGTGTTCCTTGGCATCCTCTCCAGTTTTCCGCAGGACTGCAACCATAACGTTGTCCAGAATATTATGTCGTCGATGTTTAACGGTTGAACTAAGTAAGTATATATGTTTCAACTAAAATTTTTTAATGGGACCGTTTTTAATAGAAAAGCCTGAGACAACAAACAAAGAATATCAAATGTACAACATCAACTCGTACAATCAAACATTCTATATCACAATCAATAAATATAATTTTTACAGTTTTGGAAATATATATATATATTAAAAAACTTAGCCATCAATTCTCTATAAATACTTATTGCATGACAAACATCAGTACAGTAGAGAACAAAATTAAAAATTTTTAAAATCCTACTTATCAATCTCTTTCACGTACTGCTGTACTCCATCCAGCTTAACAATAGGCAAGAATATATCGATTAAGTTAAAAAAACATTTTATCATAGGTCACAAATTCAATGGGTAGATTTGAATAAGATTGGTGAATAGATTCAAAGACATATAGTACGAATAGTTGTTGGAAATTTTGAATGGACATATATATATTAACATTATTTGTGGTGGGGGTAATATAAAGTTTAACTTAAGATAAAAAGTAATGTAATAAAGTTTTAAGGGTAATAATCCTACTACACCAATAATAACAATAACTTAGTAAAAGTTTCACTAATACTCGAGGTCCGGAGAGGTTCGATAGCAATCACTCTTATCCTCAACTAGTATTTAGGCTAACTAAGAAAATATTTAGGCTAAATAACTAATAAAAAGTACTACATATTAAATATTTAGAGTAAATAAATGATGTAATACTTAAAGAAAAATGTTTAAAAGACTTATGAGAATGAGAAGGATGTTTCTATGTAACGTCCTTTATTCGTATTCTAGTTTGCCAAAGTTTTCTAGTGAGGGCTACATTCTAGGTAAGTTTCAGCAGAGTCTTATCATTTTTTATTACCTACCTTCAATTTTTCTTAGGTCTTCCTTTTTTCCTCTTACAGTCTCTAAATACAATCTCTTCGCATCTTCTCACTGAAGCGTGAAAATGACTCCTCTTAACATGTCCGAACCACCTAAGCCTTATCTCTATTAATTTTTTATTAATATTAGTCACCTTTAACTTATTTCTTACTATTGCATTCCTGACCTTATCCTTTTTAGTAAGGTTCCACATATGACGGAGCATTCTCACATGCGTCACCATTAGCTTATGACTATGCATCTCTTTGATATGCCAACACTTCACCTCATAGAGCATGGTCGACTTAATCGCTAAACGATAAAATTTACCTTTAAGCTTGAGTGGTATATTCTTATCACGTAAAACTTCCGATATATTTCTCAATTTAAGCTACCCTAATCTGATATGATAAACAATATCTTCATCAATATCTCCATTGTTTTGGATGTTAACTTAGATACTTAAAACATTCTTTTTATGGTATAACTTTTTGAACCAATCTTTATTTCCACATCAGAAGTCACCTTATGGCCTAAAAAGTTACTCTCTAAGTACTCAGTCTTAGTCTTGCTCAATTTAAAACCATTCGACTCTAATGTATCCCTCAACAGTTCTAACTTGACAATGACACCCTCTTTCATCTCATCCATGTTATGAATACTATACAGGCCTTAGTACCGGATGAGGTTGTTGTACAGTACTATACTGGTATCAGTTAATATAGGGTACCATTTTGGGCAATTTTTTAAATTTATAAAATAGTCTCTAAATTTTTAAAAAATTGCAAAATAGTCCATTAGTATATTTTACTGTATACTTTATAATTTTACATCAACCCTGTTTCTAATATCATAATAATAAAAATATTGTTTTATTTTTATTAACAATAATTTTCAAATATTTCACATATAAATAATAACCACAATTAATATAAAAAAGACAATCATCATATAAATATAAAATTAAGAACAATATAAAATATTTAAAATATTAAATTTTCATTATATAATAAATAATAATTACTTCAAAATATCAAATAAAAACCTTAACTCTTTAACTATTACAATTTACAACAAAAGTTCTTGATGAGGAAATAGTCAAGTATAAGTGAAACCAGAAACAAAAACATTTAAAATTATATTGCATATATAGAATTTTACATATATATCAAATATAAGTAAAATTAAAAGAAAAGGAGAAACAAAAACCTATAACTTCATTCAATCGTCTACCGGGAAATACTCGCTATAACTGCACTGACCTCAATTATTATTTGGTACAAAATCTACATTATTGAGAGAAGCATCATCATCATTATCATTATCATTCAAATTCAATGCACCAAATGACATATTGATGCTTTCCCATCCAAGATTATCTTCTAAGTTACCCACATCTACCAAACCCAATTCCTCAGAAATCCAATATGCCAAAAGATCAATATTTTCAATGTAAATTGAATATATTGAACTTCTTGTTCTATTAAGAGTCTTAGTGAACAATAAAATTTAATTATTAAAAAATTATAAAAATTATATCTAAATTAATAATGATAATAAACATACATTTCCTGAAGCTTTAAAATGTAACAATCGAAGATCAAGTCATTCAATTTCTTATGCTTTAATATATTCCTTTTCTTAACATAGATGAATTCAAATGTGCTCTAGTTTTTTTTTTACAGATTGATGCGCTCACACGTTATTTTAAAATTTGAATTGCAAACCTTTGCAATTATAAAATACAAGTTCTGAATTGATCCCACCAAGAAACTGTAAGTCGTAAGATAACAAAAGTAGCATTATAAACAAAATAAAGTGATAATTAATTTTTAACAAGTAAGAAAAGGAAAAAAGCTAATATTTAGAGAACGCTTTGTTTTTTATCGAATAGTAATTGGCATCCTGACATTCCCAGAATACCGTTTATAAAGCTTTATTTGTGAGCTCAAGATATCTTGCAACATCTCATGGGCAACAACTGTTGCAATAGTTAATACCATTCCCCCATTAACTTTAGTTTTCTTTGTAAAACCTGAACTGAAATAGACACTAGGATTCAAAAATGCCCCAGCTGTAAACAACGATGAGTAAAGTTTCCTTTCTTATCTGTCATTGATGACTGCAAGATAAGGTGTATATAAAAAAGGCCTACTTTTTATATTGACCTTAATTGCTTCCTTCGCCCTCTCCATGGCATAAAAAACCCCACAGTTACCTTTTTATCACTATCAGCCAAACGAAACACCCTCACTAAAGGCTCACAAACTTAGATAACAAATTGGTATTGCGACCCAAATTTTGTATCTTTAAGTATAATTATGGAAACCTTCAATCTAGTATTAGACCTAGCATACTGAGGTGCAACTCACTTATCACTTGTAAATATCTGTCTCAACTCTTTCTTCATCATAATAAAATATGAACTGATAAAAAATTCGTTGCAAATCTGGTCATAATAGGACGTTATAAATTCCTACTATTGATAAAATCTTTTCTCAATAAATTCAACACCTATGCACAATTATAGATGAACTTAGTCACCTTTTTGGCTTTCTATACAATCTTATTAATAATAGGAAAATACCTGACATTCCTTATATTTCCAACATTAAATAAACGCAATGTGCAGTACAAGGAGCCTAAAAAAAGAATTATACTTATTTTGTAACCTTCTTCTCGCCGCTTTATAAGCGAAATCATTATTAGTAATGAACTGAACGATATTTTCTAGCCCTACTTCATTCATAACTTCATCGAATATCTCAAATAAAGTATCAATATTCCTAACAAGGCCAGATGCATCAATAGACTTAAAAAAATTGAACCATTTACAAAACAAAACAAAAAATTAATAATAGGCTCATGTCTTCTATTTATCTAACCATCATATATGATTGAACACCTATAAGCAACCCAGTCCATTCTTCTTTCTTCCAAATAACTTTTAATTTCAAAAACTAAGAAACACAAAAGGTTACCTTTGTAATCATCAATAGAAGGAGCTTTGTATCTTGGACTGTAAGAGGCTATAACATCATCCACTATAGGCTAATAATAGTAAGATTGGGGAGCATTGAACCATCTAGCCATTGCCATATCTACATTGTGAGCCACATCTCTTGATTGCATGGCACTATGAATTGAAGGCTGAGCTTTAGTAGTTGTTCGTGATGTAAAAAAATTAGTCATCTGCCTTCTTCTTTTCCTAACATCAGGTCCATATGCAACATTCACTTCTTGTTGGGAAGAAACACTACCACTATCACTACCATCTTTAACATTTCCCTTATCATCATGAACACTAGCAAACGAACTTTCACCAAAATTTTCATAATTCAATCTCTCCCTTCTATCTTTCTCATTTGATATTCTTCAAGCAAAGTTTTCATTTGTCACTTCATATCTGACTTATTTTTTCACAGGGTTCCACATCTTCTTTAACCCTAAATATATACTTCTTCAGTCGGGTGATTCCTCCATCTTTCAAATACTTGTTACAAAATAAGCAAATGGTATGAGTTTCATATCGAAGATCAATGCAGCATGTTCTCAAGTTGGATCATTGTATCTTCATGAAAAGTTAAATGTTCAGGAGTACTTGAACTTCCTTTTATTTATTTATAAAAAAAATGAAGACATATATCGAAATAAAGAGCACATAATTTCATTATATAAGGTAACTCATTTTGTATGATTACATCATACACAATTCAATTTCATCCAACACAATTCAATTTTATCTAACACAATTCATCACTAAGTCAAAAACCAACAATTCAAGTATTCAACATACATAGTTACACAATACACATGTCCATCTTATGTAATATAACTTATTTTGTATGATTCAATAATTCAAAAACCAACAATTTAAGCATTCAACATACACAATTACATTATACGCATGTCCATCTTATGTAATATAACTCATTTTGTATAATTATATCATACACAATTTAATTTCATCCAACACAATTCATTAATAAGTCAAAAACTAACAATTCAAGTATTCAACATGCAAATTATACAATACGGATGTCCATCCTATATAATATAACTCATTTTGTATGATTACATCATTATGTGTAAGATTGTACTGCACTAAGATGCTTTGAATTTTTTCCTTTATATATTTAGAGAAAATTGAGTATACATAAATATATAAATAAGCTATCATATCATATCATTAGATTTAGGGTTGTTAATAGAATCAAGGAGGTCATTCTTAACTACAGATTAAATCAGAAGTTGAATGAAAAGATTATATGAGCTAAAATGCTTTAGGAAAATACATCAAAGCAAATAACTTAAGGAATTTTCCTACAGTAGAACCCCAAGGTAATATGGTACAGATTTATTTGGTTCAAGAAATATATTCCAAGAATAGGTTTCATTGCCTAGCTAGTAGTGAAAAACATGTTAAGTACAAATGATTAAGCCAACACCACTGCAAATGGTAATCCCTAATATTTTCTTTGTAATTAGGAGATTGAAACAAGAAATCATTTGTTCTTTAAATGCTCTTAATTATTATGAATTAGCTTTTTTTGAAATTTATACAAATTATCTATTTTATTAACTAATTGGGATAACTTAGTTTATTTAGTTATTATGAATAGAACAGAAGTTATTCTAAATTATTTTATTGATACAATTCAACATTAAATATTAATATCACAACATATTATCTGATAAATGAATACCCAAATACCCAATACTAATTTTAAGAGTAACAATTCTGTAATTGTAACAAATTATTTTATTGATACAATTTAACATTAAATATTAATATCACAACATATTATCCGATAAATTAATACCCAAATACCCAATACTAATTTTAAGAATAACAATTTTGTAATTGTAACAAATTATTATATCAATTAATTATTTACTTTAAACAAAACACTCAATTCACAACAATTCCAATGATCCAATCCAACCCAACCATATAAACAAAACACTCCAATCCAACTAAATAAACAAAACACTCCATGCATTTCATTCAATTCCAAATTCCCAATCCAGCCATTCACAATAATTCAATTCCAAGTTCTAACCATTCACAAAATTCACCCAAGTTTTAACCATTCACAACCTCACAATCACAAATGCAATTCAGGAGCAGAACAAATCAATTGAAAACACACCTAAAAATATCACAAATTCAATGGATCGGGTTGGGTGAAAACCAAATCTGAAAAACTAGATCTGGTTTCTCTTTCAGGCTGAGCAGGAGCAGGTAGCAATGGTGAACAAAGGAGGATGCACACAACTGTAGGTGGAGAAGAAGGAGGGAGAGGCAGACAGAGGTAGCAATAGGCGGAGGAGAAGGAGAGAGAGGTGCGGTGGAGACTGGAGAGAGGTGCAGACTAGTAGGCGGGGGGAGGCGTGGTGGCGTCGAGGTGGAGGACGGCGACAACAAGCGATGAGACTTGAGAGAGGTGTGCTAGTCATAAATAAAGAGAGGTAAGAGAGAGAGTGGTGCGTCTTCATGGGTGGGTTTGTTAAATTTTTTTTTGCTATTAGGTCCCTGCACTTTTCAAAATTAACGATATCACCTAGTATTTCACTAGTATTTGAAATATCGGTTGATACTAGCCAGTACTATGTGGAACCTTTGGTACCAACCGGTACCCAAAGCCAGTACTAAAAGGCTTCATATTGTTTCGTTTTTCGACTGGTACAATACCTTATAGCCAGTACTGACCGATATGAAACAATATCTATATCCTTGTATCTCATCCACTAAAACAATGTCATCAGCAAACAATATACTCTAAGCCACATCCTCTGGATATTTTTAGTCAGCTCATCTATCACTATTGCAAACAAAAAGGGCTCAAAGAAGAGCTTTAGTATAGCCTACGATCGATGGAGAAATGCTCTGTATCTCCTTCTATAATCCTTACTCTAGTCTTTACACCTTCATAGATATCCCTAATAACCCACATATAAGTCATAAGAACTCCCTTAACTTCTAAACACCTTTATATGATTTCCTTAAGTACCCTGTCATACGTCTTCTCTAAATTAATAAAAACCATGTGTAGATTATGTTGTCTTTCCTTGTAATATTTCATTAATCATCTAAAGAGATGTAAAGCTTATGTCGTGGACCTTACTAATATGAAGCCAAACTGGTTCTTTAAGATATGGGCATCTTTACTCACTCTCTTCTCTATCACCTTCTCCTATAACTTTATGATGTGACTAAGTAGTTTGATGACTCTATAGTTGTTATAACTTTGGACTCCCTTTTTTTTAATAAAGGAATTAGCATAATAAGTCTCCACTCATCCGACATTTTGGCAAACTTCAGGATCACATTTAAAAGGTTGACTAGCTAAGTAAGTCTCTCTTTGCATAGGTTTTTTACACCTATATGAGTATCTTATTGTTTTAATGTATAAGCTATTATATATGTAGAAATCATAGTGTTATATTCTTAACTTATGATGGGCAAATTAAAAGTAAGTGGTTATGGTCTCCAAGATAGTATTAAGGTTTCTTTTTTGATATCCCATTGTTAGAAAAGATAGACAACCTATACATATCTTTTGGAAGGTCAAAAACTAAAAGAAGCCGTAACTATTCAATCAACTCTATTATAATAGATTAAGGTATGGTTTCACAATTAAGTTTATTCTTAACAATATGAAATGATTGATTTGAGTTCTCATCGTGAATTTTATATTAAATTTAATAAGTGGTATCAAAGTTTTTTTCATATTGGATTATTGAGATTAAGTTTGTTTTTATGTTTAAAGTTTTGTCTTCTTTAATTTTTTAAAAAATTAAATAAAATTTTCATTAAAACAAATATTTTAGTGTTTATACATAATTAACTTACTGTATAGTCCAAAATAACAAATTCACTCCCATTTAATAACAATAATACAACACTAGAAAAGGCTTCAGATAAGGCTCTCCTCCCTATCCTGATCAGTTCAACTAAGTGTCATTCTCCCATATGTGATCACCCAAGCTGATTCTTTTGATCAAGCTTGCTACTTCTAAAGGTTACCCTTCCACAAGTTTTGACACCATGTAGGTGAGTCTTTTCCCTTCTAGTCACTTTCAATTGTTTACAACTATTATGCATGTTGTTGCTATCTAGTATTGCTTAGATGTGATTTAGATTCTAGGGTACCCACTCTTTATCTGCTTCACTGGGTCATAGGTTCCATCAAACCTTCTGGGATGAGTTAACTTTGAGTCTATACCCTAGGCTTAAATGATCTCCCTCACCCAGTTCAATATATTAGCTAGTAGGTGTTTTGTGTTATCCATCTTTAATAAGCATAGGTCTTTATGTATTTTGTGATTGCACTCTCTCCAAATCGTGTAGATGGTGCATATGGAAACTGTTTTCCATAGGATGCTATCTTGTTTTAGTTGATTCGTGCTATTGGGAATTCTAAATGCACCTAGCAAATGTTTGACCTTATTCCAGAATACTTTAGAGTATTAACAATTATAGAATATATGATCCACAGTTTTTGGTAGAGGTTGATACAAAGGACATAAAGGGTCTGAAGTCCTATAGTGCTTATCTTTTGTTTTCGATTTTCTAATAGCTAGGAGCCAACATGTAAAGGAAGCTTTAGGCATTGTTGATTTCTTCCAAACCAATTTATGCCACCTAATATTAGGGGCATGAGATTTCAGGCATTAGAGGGCTGATTTGAAAATCTTCCAGTTTTTTCTCTATTCCATCTAATTTCACCCTTAGCCTGGTTTCTAACGTTATTGGTAGGAAGCAATGAAGTTAGTGAGGAACTTCTGAAGTTGCAATTTCAAAATTTTCAAGGATGATAGAGCTTACTTTGGGTTAAATAGGAAGTCTCATTTAAAGATTCAATAGTTTAGCTATATTATAGAGCGAACTAAGGGTGGTCCAATTATCAAACCATATCCAGTTCCCCTCACCTTTGTTAATTTTGATATGAATCAATAGGTTGATTAGGTTTCTCAATCTTAGGATTTGCATCATACTCTAAAACCAACCTCTTCTAATGCTTATCTACCAGAAATTTAAATTTTTGAGATAATACTCATTGATCTACTTATACCATAAAGACTTCTTGTTAGTTATAATTTTCCATATTTTTTTTCCTAAAGAACATTCTGCATCACCTATAAAGATATCAATTAAAGCCCTCCTTCCTCCTTAGGTAAACATGAAGTATCCTAGTTAACCTTGGCCTTTTTTAAATTGTTGGTTGTACCAAACTAGAGGAAGTTCTTAATACACCTCTCTATTTCCTTAGTCAATTTCGTAGTCACATACAAATGAGTTGACCAATGCAAACTTAGATTCCTAATTATCGAGGAGACAAGTTATAGACTTTAGATAAGGATTTGTTTTGCCAAAAAATTAGTTTTTCTTTGAAAATGGCTATAAGAGGGGCACAATTTGAGCTTTCTTGTGGTGGTTGAGACTTCTAAATACTTGAATGGGGTATTTATAGCCAATCTAGCAATATTGCTTAGTAAATTAGTATTAAGAATATCATCTGAAACATATAAACAACTTTACTATTATTATTATTGAGATTTGTACGACTTTAATTTTTAGATTAATAAAATATACGTATGTGTATATATATATATATATATATATATATATATAACTTGATTCATCGAGAGTGGTAAGGTATCTTGTAATGGGGTTGCCAATGTAATAGACTCAGGAAGTTTTGTAATTAAGTGTACTTTTAATAATTTGACGCGATTAGTTTAAATTCTTATTTTAGATTTTATATTAAATCTAATAAATGGTATCATATCCTTTTCCATATTGGATTATTGAGAATAACTTTGCTTTTATGTTTAAAGCTTTGTTTTCTAAAGATTTGTATGGCTTTCATTTTTAGATTAATAAAATATGTATATATATTTATATTTATATAACCTGATTCATTGGGGCGGTGAAAAGTTGTGTTTGTATTTTCTTTTCTTGGAATATAATATTATGTGAGCTTCTGTTTTTTAGCACTTATCTTCCGTTTGGTTGATAAGAAAGTAAAGTGAATTTGGAATATGATTCTTTGGAAAATAAATCTACAAAAGTAAAAATATTCACATGTTTGGATACTTATAAAAATTTTAATAAGAAAATTGGTTGGATTCTTATTATAATGTTTGGTGTGTAACACTATTTTATATAATATAACTTAATTTTTACTTGTGTTTTTAATTATATCCCTACATAAAGAATAAAAATTGAAATCGTTAAATAAGAAAAAAATGAACCTAAAGATTGTCGATTGAAACTTTTGATCAAAAATATTAAAATTCCAAATACCAGCCGATACTGAAAATTTTTAAAAATAGGGGGATATTTTGCAAAATTTTTAAAATTTTCCTCCCTCTCTCCCTCTTTTATCTCCTTCCCCCCTTTTTTCAAAGTTTTTTAATTAATTATTTTATTTATTTCAACTTTTATAATTATTGTGAATTTTTAATTTTTGTTTTTAAAATAATAAATATATTTTTATTACTAATAATAATTATAAATTAAATAAAACTTACAAAAAATATTTTTATTTTAATATTTTATATAATATTTATTAATAAAGTATTAATAAAATACTTTATTTAAAAAAATAAATAATTTAAAAATTATTATTTATAAACTAATATTTATTTTATTTATTTTAATTATTAAATCAAATTTTATTTAAAATTTATATATTTTAAAGTCGTGGAGTTGAGAGAGAAGCAAGGGCCAAATTGTCTAGTGTATTTTTTAGAATAAATTCCTGAGAAAAGTAATCTAAATACCAAGGGGATGTTGGGATTTAGAATCTAAAGAAAGTGCAACTAATTTTCCTAAATTAGAAAAGTTTTTACTTTTCTAACTATTCAAAAAAACGAACCAAACGTAATAATTTAAATTTTAGAAAAAAGATTATTTTCCTCAGCAACAATCTGTGCCAACCAAACAGAGCCTTATAGAAAAGTTGAAAGTTATTACAAAAGAAGGTAGAAACAATAAGGAGTTGACATGATACACAAATTTATTACTTTTTTCAATATGTCCAACACCTTATTTGTTAAACTATTTTCTTCCATTTGATTTATAAGTTCATTAAAGAATTTCCTCTCCAGTAAAGGCACCCTCAACTTTTAAACAACGAGTTTATTCTGTTAAGGAAAATAATTGAATTCAAAAATTGATATTTATTTTATTTTATTTTTAATAATTGATATTTAAAATTAATTAACCAAAACAATATATTACCAAAGTAACTTCTTTTGTATAGATCAATTAATTCCAAAATTATTAAGACGATCATGTGGATGAATTCATGTGAATAATAATTAACTCAAAGAAAAATTATTATTTAGCCAAAGTTCAAACATACTTGTGGTATTAAACATATAATAATTATTCAACTTTCTTTATGAAGTATAAATAGGTCTAACAGGAACTTATTATAAATATTTAATCACTAAAACAAAATTACCACTTACAAGTTGATATTTTTATCTGAAGACTAAATTTCTGTTAGGTACCCTGTGATAAGATTGCTATTTTTTGAATTTGTTAATTATGATTTATTCAAATTTTAATTGTGAGCTTATTGCTTTGTTTAGATTAAATTTTTTTATTAAAAATCATATTTACTCTATTTTAAGCCAAAATTCATGATTCTTTACACTCAAATCCATAGAAAACAATTTGGATATATTTAATATTTTTTATTTTTAATATGTAGGTAAAACCATAAATTCTTAGGTATTCATATACATCAGCTGATTGTTAAATAGGGCCTTAAATTAGTTCTAAAAATTTGGAGTAGCCAAATCAACAATATTTCCCAAGAGAATGGTTTTGTTAGATGCTTACACAAATATACTCTTTATGTTAAAAGTGATAGTACTGATTTGTTGTTTGTTTGTATCTATATGAATGATATTATCTTCACAAGAAGCAATCCAAAGATGGCTGGAAACTTCAAAGATTCCACGACCCAAAAGATCAAGATGAGTGATATAGGGTTATTATCTTACTATTTACTAATCAAAGTAAAGCAAATGGTGGATAGAATTTGCATCACTTAAGAAGACTACATAAAGGAGGTGATCAAGATGTTCAATATGTTAGTTTTGTAAAAAGTTTGAAGTACTTGACTTGTATAAGATCAAATATCGTATTTGTAGTTAGAATTGTTAGTTGATTTCTGAAAACACTTTCTAAAAAGTATTATTGATCATAGTGTATTTACTCATCTTCCAAAGACTTCAATTTAATGGTTTGTGTGATGATGATTTGTCTAAGATCTTGGCGATAGAAAAGCTATTATTGGGTTTATGTTCTTTTTAGTTAATGTTTAAAGAAATAACTCATAGTCACACTCTATACATACGAATCTAAGTATATCACAACTACTTCTTGTATTTATGACACTATTTGATTAAAAAGGTTGTTGAAAGAGTTTCACTTAAAATAAATTGAGATTAACTTAGACTTTGTGAGGTTTCTTGATAAAGTTGTTGAGATTTTCACTAAGCCTACCAAGTATGATGCTTTTCAAAAGTTATAGATAATGATTGAAATTATACAAAATTCAAGTTAATAGGATATATTGAAAATAAACTTGATTTTTAAGATTCTACAATAATTTTGAAGTACTTAAATGAAAAGGTTTTAATCACTTAATCATGTACATATATTTAAATGAAGCTAACCTTGAGCATATACATTTACTTGGAAAGAGTTGTAATAAAATAGATGAAAGGTTAGTATCTTTGATACCTTCATCTCGTAGTGGTTGGTGTAGATTATTTCAAAAGGATCGAACTTTCAAAGGTTATATTTCCAAATCTCTTGAGATGGCTAGGAAGGTCAACCAGCCAATTTGTTCATCTCTGCTATGTACAATCGGACTGCACGTATTCTCACCTATAGAACAGCTCAAGCTATAGAATTGATATAAAAGGTGATAGGGGAGAAATTAGAAGTTTTTAAAAGCAGCATCTGATCATTCCTTTTCATGCCAAGAATTTTTCTTCCTACGTTCATGGTAAGCTGTGCGAGAATTTCTCAATTATCAGCTTGGTGGGATCAAATTAAGCCATATATAGAGTACGAGATGAAAAACTGTACAATGTCATGGTAAGCATAGGGTGACTTGCTCAAGCAATGGATAAAGAAAGTTCGACCTTGTAATAAGAAATCATAAAGTACAGACTTACACAATGAAATAAGAAATTACAAGACACAAGCCTGAGGTTTGTTGTAATGAAATCTAAACGTCCTTGACAACAAGATCGCCATTCACAAACTCTCTATAAGCAGCAACAGGCCATGAAAAGCCTCTGAAGATCAAACTGGTGGCCAAAGGAACATCGATGATAATCTCCTTCATGGCAGGCTTCTTCTCACCACTAATAGCAATCAGATAACTTCGACCAACCCACCCGATCCAACCAGCAATGTACAAGAACAAAATCCCAGGAGTGATGAACTCACCCCAGTGCTTCTGGTCACCACTAACAATCAAGTGAGGAAGCCCGTCAGACCCACAAAGCAAGCCCTGTTTCCCGTAGTTATCGAACCTGCGTTTGGTCTTCTCTATGGTGGCTTTGATGGCGAGTGCCGGAGCGCTGTCGGGTTCATAGAGCTTCAAGGAAGATTCAAGCTTTTTTATCTGCTGTTTTTCACGTTTGGCGAACTGTTTAGACTCTTTGCACGGGGTCAGGCCGGAGATGTCTGCGACGGCAGGGAGTGGCGTGGAGAGGAGGATGGAGGAAAGGGCCAGAGCGGCGGAGAAAGCTTGGAGTGGCGGCGACCCAGAAGAGGGTTTGTCTTGAGATGCTGAGCACACAACAACAGACTTTATCTTCGATGGTGTCAAGTGAGAGCCAAGTTTTGGCTTCAACAATGGATTTGAGAGATTAGTTGGTATTGTAAGAGACATCTTTTTTCCTTTTTTTCTCTTCCTTAGATTCTTAAAAACAGATGTGAAAAGAAGAGAAGAGAAGTGAAGGGAAGAGATAAGAGAAGAGAGGGCTTTTAGATTCTGTGAAGGAAAGACTAGTGGCTGACATGGAGTGGTTGCTGGATAATGTAAGGAATGAGGAGGCCGAGGTGGATGCTTGCTATTGGCTGGGGAGTATTTGGACATAGGTTTTAGATCCACTGTCTATCTTCTAACAAAGGAAAGACATGGATAAGAGATTAAGTAGATTTTATGTGTCACACTTGGTGGCGTATACCAAAGTCACTGGATTGTAAACAACCCAAGCAAAGTTTTAAGACCCTAACTTAGCGACTAGTGTTGTTTTACACCTTTGGAACTATGAACCAACAGTAGTTTCGCAATAGAACATATAAAAGGAACTGGCAGAATTAGGTTAACAACAGAAACAAGGCTATCCTTCAAGGGATTTCAGTACTTTTGCCACTACTTATGTTACAAAACAAGAGCTTGTTGCCCTCCCCAGCAGACCGAAGGGATCAGGAATCAGGAAACGGAACAAAATCCTCACACTCAGGAGCATGCAACCACTTCTCTCTCGAACAGCATAAAAGAGATGGAAAAGTCTGGATTGCTACGATAATATAATCAAAATCATATCCAAGCTAATAAATCAAAATTAGCAGCACATGGAATTCCTAGGCCAAAGCACCAAACTCATCGAGTACAGAATCACTTCGTCGTCATTTTTTTATTTTTCTTCATTTCCTTTTTTAATAATGTCAAATTACAACATTTAGACCAATACAGAATCCAACATTCGGCTCAATCAAGTCTCCAGCATTTAAAGTCGTCCCCTAATCAGCAAAGGACTTATGCTTAGATATTTTCCTCACAAATGGTTCTCTTGCCCATATCTTCTATGTTCCCTATCACCATAGCCACTCTTAACCATCTTGTGCCCATCTTCTATGCTGCCGCGATTGTGATTTAGCTTAGAACCATGGCGCTTTTTTCCATCCGACTGCCTGTCAGCCCGGCTGTCAGCTTTTCTTTTATGGTTATTCAACATAGGAGAAGCATCATCTAACATTTCCCCTTCTTCTGCATTCCCAGCTTCCAATCCTCCTGAAGATTGCCCTCTCATGCCAACTAGGTTTCCATCTTCAATTTCCTCATCAACCTTACCATCATCTGAATGTTCACCTTTTAAGCAACTCTGCCTTCTTTCCCTTTTAATTTTCTCATCCTCAGCTGCCAATTCAACACCATCTTCCAGCTCCCTCTCAATGAGATCATCTTCATCCATCATGTCCCTTTTCCGGGGCATTTCACCACGAGATTGTCTTCGTTTCTCAAGTGCTGCCTTCAGTTTGTCCTTATCAATCATCTTAATCACTTCTTTAGGTGATTGACCAACTGGACCCTCCCGAAGACCCAAGTGTCGACTCACTATGGTACTGGACTTGCGTGATGCAGCTTCATCATGTCTGACTTGGTCTTCTATCACATTTTGCTCCGATCCGGACCTCGATTTATTTGGAACATCTTTCATGTTTTCCTTGTTTGAGACATGATCATGCTGCCGGTTGTCTTTAATTTCTACATTCAATTTGCGATCAGTACCTCTTTCTGCACTCCCATTAACCTTATTTTGATCTAGGGTAGCCCTTGGTAACACTTCTCGTTCTGATTCATGTTCTTCATTCACAGATGAAGCTTTAGCTGGCACCCAGCTACCTGACCCACCTCCAGCACTTCCTTCTACTTCACTCCCTTGAGAAGGAAGCACTCTGTTTTGCTCGTATAATTCTAACATCTGATTGCTTACCTCTGCAAGAATAAATTCAACAAGTGAGTAATTTATTGAATCTTTGCTAACAAATCAAAGACTAAGCAACAAACAATCTATGACTAGAAGAGCCCCTGACACAGAACCTGGAACCCTAGCTATGAATTGCAAAGTCCTGATATCAGATGATCACGTCAATCCCTACCATATATTTATCTAATTACTATAAATAGTAATGATGTGAAGAAAACTGCAATACTTGTAGCGCCAAAATCAATTCCAGCAAAAATTAGCAAGCCTATATGGTGTCTCTTAGTGCCAAAGGGACCAGACAAAGATTGTCCCATCGACTCCTTGTATATCAATCTTATAAATATATTAAAGGGAGGACACCGACCCTCCAATTGGCGTGGGGTGACATCAAATTCTTGCCACCAGACCTTCTCACCATCTGATGGAAGCTTCACTTTGAGGAACTTGGCAGCAAGGAAAATGGCACCTGCCGCAATGTGATGGGGCTTAAATTGCAGGCAGAGTGAAGTCCTCAGCCTGCACGCCACTTTTGAGCGTGTGAACAAAAGAACACTAGGAACAGAAACCAGTAAACTAGAATTTGATAACGAGCTTGGCATGAAAGAAAACTACGCATACCCATCATTCACAAAATTCCATGCAACTTGAGCAAGGGCATTTTGGGCAACCTTGAATTTCTTTATCGCATCAACAAGAGGCTTATAGGGGTGATGAACATTAAGATCAAAACCCAAAGTCGCAAGTACAACCCTTTCACCAAGTAAAATAAGCTCCTTCTGTTGTTCATACACTTCCTGCATAATAACATAACCACATTAGCAAGCCTCAAGACTCTGCATTTGCATAAAGAAATGAAAGAGAGAGAAGTGAAAGAAATTTTGAAAACATAAATCTCAATTGAAAAGAACTTCCAAGGATATACTCTGCATTTGCACAAAGAAATGAAAGAGAGAAAAGTGAAAGAAATTTTGAAAACATAAATCTCAATTGAAAAGAACTTCCAAGGATATTCCATCTCTTACAGAAAATAATTAGACGAGGAAGGGATATATTCAGAAACAGAAAAAAAAAGATCTTTGAGTAGCCAGTAAAGCATTTTCTCCCTGGTATCGTGTTTTGTTTTAAAGTTATCTAAATATTCAGAAAGAGAGAAGAGTCTCAAACCATAATCCATACGACAAAAGAATGCCAGTGGTTATACTCAAAAAGAGTATTACAGAGAAGTTATCAGGCCGAAAATGCATGTCTTCTAGGGAAGCATTGGGAGAAAGAGAAGAGGTAGTAACAACTCAAATTGTAGGTATCAAATCAAGGTGTGTATAATATATTTGCACAGACCCAAATTATCCTGGGGAAAGAGTAAATAAACTGTAGTTGCAACTCAAACTTTATAAGTATGAGAATGAGAAAACGAAAAAAAAAATCTGATAAAAAAAAAAATCTGATATCATGACTTGTAAAAAGAACACCTTTTGTTTGATCCTCTGAGCTGCAGTCGGATCCTTTTTGTGTATTATTTCATATGAGACAAGAATAACATCCTTTAATGGGCGCGGAGTCTCTTCCACCTTACCAGCAAGAAACATACATAATGTTGCTATAGTCTGCAAAGTAAACAATTAGGAAAATATTAAGCTACAATGTAGACTAACAAACAACATCAATAAGCAAGAATTAAGACAGCTAGCTAGTCCTTTTAAATGAAATGAATACCCCAGAAAACAACCAAAGGTCCAACAATGACTCATTAGGCAATCACATTTGCTGTTTTTACAAGAGGATCCACACTAAAAAATTATGAGCAATTGTAATTCCTGTGGCATGTGAGAAAATTTGTCTTCACATAGGAAATGGCATATACTACTGCACTTGACTTATATGCAATTATGCGTACTTACTATCAGCCACGCGTTGAGTACATAAGTATTTTTGATCAATTGGTGGACGAAGAACAGAATCAGAAGCACAAAAAGCAAAAAATTAGATGGTGAATATTCGTCCTATCTTACCCGTCTATCATTCTTTGCATGTGATTGGCGAATGAAGAACCGATGACAAAATACAATTGCTGTGGCTATAGTTATCTGTGGTCTGCATAAATGGAAAAACCAAAAAAAAAAAAAGAGGGAGGGGTGTCATGTTGTAGTATATTTATGGGAAACTAATGCAAGCTCATAAGTTGCCTGATAAAAGGGCACACAGAGTCTGCTTCTCTATGTTGATAAAGAAAAATTTTGATCATGATCCATATTGTGGACATCATACAAAGGATTGAGCACAAAAGCTTTAGTAGCATACAACCTCAAAATCTAGTCTTAATCAACTAAAATAAGCTCTTTCCCACACAATCGTCATTTTATTTACAACTTTCAGATGCATGCACATTCAAACAAAAGACCTTCAGAAACTACAAATGAAATATCAATCAATCAGCAGTTATGAGTGTTACAGTGAACATAATGCAGAACTGATCATTTACTAGTTGTATAGGCAAAACATATTTTACAGTATATATTATGTAAATATTGAAAATTTTTGCAACATCCCCAAGTAGATTGGTTATTTAAAAAAAAAAAAGATTGCATTGAGCTTCTACACCTAGCATACTAGGCATAAAACCACAAATTTCTAAATGAAATTGTGAACGTGCAGTAAACAATGGTCAAAACTTTAAAACAGAAATGGCAAAATTTAGTTGTAAACTCACACTTTTAACCTCATGCCAAGATCCTGCAAAAATGTGCAGTACGACTTCCGGAAATATGTCTCTTTCTTCAAGTCAATGCCATCTCTTCTGGATGGAGAATTTTCTTCTATTTCTTTCCTGGAAAAATACCAACGACCCACTTCCTCTGGCCTGTCTTGAGAACATGTAGAAGGACCACCTCCAGAACTTGCATGATGTGAAGATTCCCCAGGTAATAAACTGGCCATAAAACTATGAAACTAGGGAGAACCAGATATGACCACAGTTCACTTCATCAACAGTTTGTAGTAGATAACCTTCCCAAGAAGCACAACAGTTCAAAGCAAAAATGTCAATACCATAGAGTTTGGGGCATTTAATTCCATAAACACACACTACCACAGTATAAAGGTCAGTTGGTCAGATATATTACATCAGATGGTTCACACAAAGAACATTTAGTAAAAGAAAGCACGAGACTTCAAATCAAAAATCATGGAGAAACAATTTTAACGTTAAATATCGAAAACAAATTATTTCACAAGACGCGGAAAAGCAACATCACAATCATACTCAAATGGTTATTTTGGGACAATAGAAACCATTGCCGATACTGCTAAAAAAAAGTATATCTCAAAAAGGCCAAAACTTGGGAAATCAACTTAAGGTCTTTTAAGCACCAAATTGCATTATACGAAAAGAACGCTCTTTTCAATAAATGCAGTTTATTCAAAGTTTTGAAAAGCAATAAGATTGATACTACCAGCTCATCAAATTGGAGTTGAGAAAAACCAGTTTCACTAAAATAAAATTTAAAATCAAAATAGGAAACCCTCAATAAACTCAAGCCTATGAAATTAATGGCACTAAAGTTCAATCGATTGCACAACAAACCAACGGAGAAAATAAATTAAAGAGAAAGTATGAAGAAAGAAAGTAAATCTAAATCCATTCGTGGAACCCAAATTCCAGAAAGCTAGCTACTTTCGATTCCAACTATTAGATTTATACAATTATTGCCACAAACCCAATTCCATTTTCATCTTATAGAAACAAAGAATCAGAAGAATAGAACACTCAGTTGCTCCATGCTTCATTCCCTTTTATTTTTCTTTAGGTTAAGATAAGAAAAGCAAAAACAGAGAAACCTCATTTTTGGTTAAGAAAATATATACACCTGCAAGGTAGAGTTCTGCTATCCTTCGCCTCTCAGTCTCCAGCTGCTCCGGTGCTTCCTCCGCCTTTCTTTAAGTGCTTCAATCTCTCTGTCTCCGGCTATGGAATCCTTTAGGGCTTTTCGGTAATCAAGTGGGAACCGAAGTCCAAAAGGTGAGAGATTTTCTAGAACATTTGTTTACATACTTTCTTCTATTTGCTTTCAACTCCCTATTTTTTCATTATTTTGTTAAATGACCCTTTATAATGGTCTAATTCCGATAAATCCCTACACACATATATTCTATGTTCTTAAATTTAGTCCTAAACTTCTACTCTATTATTGATCCATTTATAAGAATTAGGAGTAGCAATGAGCCAATATGGATCGAGCCTAACAGCTTCTATTCGAGCCTAAGGCATCGAAGTCTAAACTCAATAGAGCCCGGCCAACCCGAAATTTGACTCAGCTCGATTTGGCTCAAATTTTTTATTTTTAAAAGTAACATTATTTTTTTATAAGTTCCAATCAAATAAGGTCTAATCCGTTGAGTTTGGATAGACTCAAAGTTGCTACCGTACCAGACTCAGTGTCGGATTAAGTTCTGGTACCGTACTGTACTGATACCGGTCAATACCGGGTACTGTTTCTAGTAATTTTTTATATTTATGAAATAGTCCCTGAAATTTTTAAAATTTGCAAAATAGTTCGCTGATATGTTGTACAGTTATATATACTGTATACTTTACAGGTTTACATCAACCCTGTTTTCAAAAATCATAATCATAAATAATAATCATAATTAATAATTTAATATAAAATGACAATAATTTTTAAATATTTCACATATAAATAATAACAACAATTAATATGAAAAAAGATAATCATTATAATACAAATATAAAAATAAGAATAATACAAAGTATTTAAAATATTACAATAATACAATTTCAAATTTTTAATAAATAATAATTACATCAAAACATCCAATAAAAGAACAATAAATATCCTTTAACTATTACAATTTCATCGTGACGAGGAAACATTCAAGTTGAAGTCAAACTTGAAACAAAAACATTTACAATTACATCACACATATAGAATTTAACATAAACTGATAAACATTAAATATAAGTAAAATTAAAAGAAGAGGAAAAATAACCTGCAACAAAAGTCAATCGTCAATAGGAGGATACCCGCTATAACTGTACTGACCCCAATTATCATTTGGTACAAAATTCTCATTATTGAGAGGAGCTTCATCTTCATTGTCATTCAAATTTAATACACCAAATGACATGTTAAGACTTTCCCATCCAAGATTATCTTCCAAGTCATTAATATCTACCAAATTCGGTTCTTCAGAAACTCAATCCTCCAAAACATCGATGTTATCAATAGAAATTGGATCATTTGAGCTGCTTGTACTATTAAAGCTCCTAGTAAACAATAAATTATAATTATTGAAAATTATAAGAAATTATATTGAAAATAATAATGATAATAAAATATCTTTCTTGACAATTTCCAATAATTTCTATTTCTAACAATTACAAAACAATTCTCAACAATTCTCATTTCCAACAATCACAAAACATTCATAAACAATTTCTATTTCCAACAATCACAAAACATTCATAAACAATTTTCATTTTCAAAAATTATCAACAATTCCCATTTCCAACAATCACAAAATATTCATACATAATTTTCATTTCTAACAATTCTTAACAATTCTCATTTCCAACAATCACAAAACATTCATAAATAATTCTCATTTCCAACAATTCTCATTTCCAACAATCACAAAACATTCATAAACAATTTTTATTTCCAACAATTCTCAACAATTCTCATTTCTAACAATCACAAAGCATTCATAAACAATTTCGATTTCCAACAATTCTCAACAATTTCCATTTCCAACAATCACAAAACATTCATAAATAATTTCCATTTCCATCAATTCTCAACAATTATCATTTTCAATAATCACAAAACATTCATAAACAATTTCCATTTCTAACAATTCTCAACAATTCCTATTTCCAACAATAACAAAGCATTCATAAACAATTTCTATTTCCAACAATTCTCATTTCCAACAATCACAAAACATTCATAAACAATTTCTATTTCCAACAATTCTCAACAATTCCCATT
>JANZXR010000003.1:29887169-29935431 GCA_027575705.1 Erythroxylum echinodendron
TCTAAAATTCTCATCTTTACAAAATCTAACTTAAAAATACAACTTGAATCGAAGCCTTGACGCTCTTCACTTCATCTTGACGACGGTGAGAGCAAGAGACGGAGAGAGAAGAGAAGCAGAGAGAGGAATTGCAGTACCGGCCTGGTATCGTCCGGTATTGTGGGTACCTGCCGGTATCGACCGATAAGGCCCGGTACCTACTGGTACCCAGGGCCGATACCTTAAACACAGATCCGGTTCCGATTTCCGGCCGTTACAAAACGGTGCCCATAATCCTGGATAGACTCGAGCTTATTTGTCACTAATAATAAGAACAAGGTTAAATGTCATTAGTCCTAATCCTAAACCGAACTTTTCTTAAATCAGTAAGAAAGACTTGAAAATGAAGATTTTTAATTTTAACTAACAATTTACTTATATATTAATTGTTCCATCAATTAAAATTCATACTTTTTATGTGAACTTAAAAATTTGTGAGCGTGGATACCACACACAATTTTAGTAATGACAAAAATTGTTAAAGCTGACTCGGTTTAATCCAATAATCGAGTTTAAGTTAATTAGGTTTCAAGTTGGGTTGAAATTATTAAGTTTGATTCAATTCAAAATTTAAAATTTTAATATAAAATTATATCGTTTTGAATAAAATATAATTTTTATTTAAAAATATATTTAATGAATTATATCTAATTAATAGGAATGACAGTGAGCCTATTTATGACCGATCTTGCTAAATTTTTTTAATTAAAAATATAAAATAATATTTTTTATAAATGAATATGAGCTTAAGCTACTCATCCAACTCTTCTAAACAAAATCATATTATTTTGCTTCAAAAAATTAGGCCTCGGCTGATATAAACCTGAACTTACCTGAACTTAGCCCATGAAACGATCTATGGAAAACACCTTTGGGCCATGGGCTGAATGCCGATTAAGTTGATGCAGCAAACGAACCCATTAAAACTTTAAGCTACCCAATTTTTAGACCAAAATTGGATATTTCTTCCGCAAACCTTATTCCTTGAGAAATACTTTTTATACACTTCACCCTTTCTTCTCGAAATTCTTGAAATATTTATTTAGATCATAAATTCTGCTCCACACTTTTGAGTTTTTAAGAAAATAAATTTATATATAAATAAAGATTTAAATTTTTGAATCAATTTAAAAAAATTAATCATTTTTATTTGACTTAAATATCATTATATCTACAATTAAAATAAATAAGTTATGTAAAAATGAATCTATTTTTAAAATTTTTTAAAGTTTAAAATTGGAAATATAACATAATAATATTGTTCTATTTCTTAATTAAGAAATAAATTGATTAAGATAATTTTATTTTATCAAATTGAATTTTTATTTTTTAAAGAAATGAAGGTTCTCTTGTTAAGAAGTTTGCTTTTGCTTAATGACAGGGAGCATACTTTTAAAACAACAAAAATTTAGTAAAAATTTTATAAAATATGAATTCGAGAAGTTTAACAGTACACAATTTTAACATTAATAATTGAAGTGCTTACATAACTGAGATGATTACATTTTATCTGTTAAAATATATGATGTATATCTTATTATTTACCTTTGGCATTTTTGATAATTGAATCTTCGAGATAATAAAAGGCTTAAATTCAAATTAAAATAAGGTAAAAAATATATTAAGTTTGACTTAAATAAATATCTAATCTTGTAGAAGATGTGGATATGACTAAAAGGTAAGATAAACGAAGAATTCCACCATGTGAAGACTTCTCGCATGATGTATCTTGTTCTTGAATGTGCGTACGATAGTGTATCGACAAGGTTCTTTTTTTTTGTTGTTGCCGTAAATACATTATTGCCAAAAAAGGGAGACGACTACCGTATAGGTTGGACAAGTGGCTTTCATCCAATTGATTTCTTTATGGAATCTAGGTCTTTATTCTTGTATACGGGGGTAGGGGTGAGCATTATTCGGGCCGGCCCGATTACCCGACCCGGCCCGAATTAATTCGGGCCAAGAATTGATAAAATTCGGGTAATTCGGGCCGGACCGATTAATACCCGAATTATTTTCGGGCCGGGACGGGTAACTCCGAAAAAAATTCGGGTTACCCGATTACCCGAATTTCTCTCCTCTCCGTCCGGTCGAGTTCGCTTCTTCAAACACATCACAAAGTCACAAACATTATCAAACATCGTTTGAGATTTGAGAGTGTAGCAGTGAACGCTCACGGTCGTCGCCCGTCGCCGTCGGTCACGGTAAGGAGTCCTTTTCTCTTCCAACTTCTTGTTCTTCTCTTCTCTGTTCCTCGTTCTCTCCGATTTCTAGGGTTTTCTTTTGGGTATTTTTCTTCTAACTTCTCTTCTTCTCACTTCTCAGTTCTCTGTTCTCTGCCTTGCTCACAGTAAAAGCGAAACGTCATACACGACCTTTGAGAGTGCTCACTGCTCACGCACGGTAAGGATCCTTTTCTCTAACTTCTTGTTCTTCTCTGTTCTCACAAATCAATACGCTTGAGGCTTGACCCTCGTTCGGTCGTTCCTCGTTCTCTGCGTTGTTTTTGAAGGGTCTACGGTCTACCTGCATTTTGCTTCCTGTTGTGATTTCTGAAGGCTTTTGGATTGAGATGATACTGCCATTTTGTTTAAATAACAATCTTTTTTTCCTCCTAATTTTGTTGCAAATCAGGACATAAGTGGTGATAGAAAACCAGAAGGCAGTGTATGTTGATATTGTTTCCAATCTGTCAATGCATTTAATGTGTCCATAACCATCATTCTTGTTAGTTGTAAATCTTTGATCTGCGCTAATCTTCATCATTTGATGCAATTAGGACATGAATTCCATACACAGCCCTAAGTTGTGTATGTTAAAACTATGATTTGTCGTTATTGTAGAGTTTTTGCAAATGACACATTAAACACTGTAGAAATAACAAATAAGCCAAGGCTAATTGATAAGTCTCACTTGATTTGTTTTCTGGCTTCCTAATTCCTCAAGTTAATTTCAGAACCTCTTCAGCTCTTCTTAGAACTTTTAGGCCTAAGTTAATTGCCACCCCTATTATTCCATTAAATTGGAGGTTAGATTCATTAAGAATTAAATTGGAGTTTAAGATTAAATGCTACCTCCTTGTCTTTCCCAAATCTAATACTTTTTCCTTTTGGAAATTAAGATGTTATTTATAAGGTAGAAAGCTACCTTAAATCTGTCTCAATGCATTAATTACAAATCTAATACTTTTTTAAATCAGTTGTTAGTTAATTATAAATTCACTTCTAATGTGCTTTGAAGATTCATATTTGAAGTGAGTTAATTATAAATTGACTTCTGATTGTCTTATAACTTGTATTTTCCTGTTTTTAGATGGAACAAGAAGGGTCAAATAATCCAATGATTCCATTCAACGTCGAGTCTCCGAATGAAGAGGCTAGAGAGGCCTCTGGAAAAGAGATGCCTCTAGTTCCACTAGCACCAAAGCGAAAGGCTATGGCAAAAAGATCTGAGGTATGGCATCATTTTACTGCATTTGTGGCTGAAGATGGAACTAGAAAAGGTAGATGCAATTATTGTGGTAAAGAGTATGCTGCCGATTCAAAAAGTATAGGTACTCGTCCACTTATTTATCACATGAATCATTGCACAATGAGCCCCTTTTTAGATCCTAATCAACGTGAAGTTAATGTAATTAAGGGTGAGGGGGGTAGTCAAAATATTATGACAGCTTGGAAGTTTGATCAAAATGTAGCTAGGGAGGCTTTGACATATATGGTTGTACTAGACGAACTCCCTTTCAAATTTGTAGAGAACCAAGGCTTTAAACATTTTATGTCTAAAGTTCAACCAAAGTTTGTTTTTCCATCTCGATTTACTGTGTCTAGGGACAGCTTCCAACTCTACATAAATGAGAGGAATAAGTTGAAGCAATTGTTAAGGAACTCCACCCATAGGGTTTGTCTGACAACGGATACATGGACTTCTTTGCAAAGAATCAATTATATGTGTTTAACTGTACATTTTATTGATAATGATTGGAAATTGAACAAGAGGATCATTAACTTTTGCCCTATTGATAGTCATAAGGGTGAGGCCATTGGTATGGCAGTTGAGAGGTGTTTGATTGAATGGGGCATTGATAACGTGCTAACGATGACTGTTGACAATGCTAGCTCGAATGATACTGCCATTGCATATTTGAAAAAAAGGTTTAGCACTAGGAAAAATAGTGTTATTCGATGTGAACACTTTCATGTTAGGTGTGTTGCTCATATAATTAATTTGGTGGTTGGTGATGGTTTAAGTGAAATTTCTAGCTCAATTATGCGAATTCGAGCTGCTGTTAGGTTTGTTAGACAATCCCCTGCTAGGTTGAAAAGGTTTAACGAGGCAATTGTGATGGAGATGATTGATTGTAAAAAGTCATTGTGTTTAGATGTTTCAACTAGATGGAATTCGACTTATTTGATGCTTGATGTTGGCCAAAACTTTGAAAAAGCTTTTGAGAGATTTGAAGTTCTTGATCCTAGTTTTAAGAGTGAGATGGAGGGTGATATGGGGGTTCCTACTTGTAATGATTGGGAGGTTGCTAGAAGATTAACATTGTTCTTGAAGCAATTTTATGAGTTGACTTTGAGAGTTTCGGGCTCTTATTATGTGACTTCAAATACTTATTTTAGTGAAATAAGTACAGTGGCTAGTAATTTAGATCAAATGGTAAACAACAATGATCTTGAATTGAGTTTGATGGCAAGCAATATGAAAAGGAAATTTGACAAGTATTGGGGAAATATTGAGAAGGCCAATATGTTCATTTATATTGCTGCTATTCTTGATCCTCGATCGAAATTAGAGTATGTGGAATTTGCTTTTCAGCAACTTTATAATGGGGAGGATGTTTCACGTATGTGTCATAAGGTGAGAGATACTTTGTTTGCCATGTTTAATGAGTACAAAAACATGTTGTCACCTCAAACTAGCCGATCATTTGAGAGAGGGCAATCTTCAAGCAATTTAGACAAGGATAGTGAATCATTTGAGACTATGGAATCCAAATTTAAGAAATTCAAGAGTGCAACGGGAGGTTGGGATACACGATCAGAATTAGATAAGTATTTGGGTGAAGGGGCAGAAGCGGATTGTGAAAACTTTGATATACTTGGATGGTGGAAAATTAATGGAGCAAGGTTTCCTACACTTGCTATCATGGCTCGTGATGTTCTAGCAATCCCTATCTCAACCGTTTCTTCAGAGAGTGCTTTTAGCACAGGAGGGAGAGTTCTTGATGCATTTAGGAGCTCATTGACCCCTAGAATTGTTCAAGCACTTATATGTGGACAGGATTGGATTAGAGCTTCAGTGATTCGTCATGAGATCAAAATTGAGGAGGATTTGGAGGAGTTAGAACGTTTGGAAAATGGTAATTTTCTGTTTTTATAGCTTTATTATTTAATATTTCAATTTGTTATACATTGTGATATTTTTGCATGATTGATTTATTCTCTGATTTATGTTCTTCTAATGTAGAATTGTCACAAATTTCTTTGGAGCCTGGATTACCTGAAGTTTGATGACTTTCATGATTTACCAGACTCCATCAGCAGGCAGCAGCAAGTCAGCAACAAACACTCCTGGCTCCTGGTTTAGTTTACCAGGCAACTTTTCATGGCTGTTTTTTTTCTTGTAAAATTAACAATCAAATTATGCTAGTCAATTGTAATATTTGGACTCTTTGTTTTTATATTATTTCGGGTAACTCAAAATTTTCGGGCCCGGTAAGTTCGGGTTATTAAAATATTGGGTTCGGGCCGGACTAGTTCGGGTAATTACAACTTCAGGTTCGGGCCGGGTAAGTTTCATTTTGGGTTCGGGCCGGAAATTTCGGGTAATTACAATTTCGGGTTCGGGTTCGGGTAAATTCCATTTTAGGTTCGGGCTGAAAATTTCGGGTAATTACAATTTCGGGTTCGGGCCGGGTAAGTTCCATTTTAGGTTCGGGCCAAAAATTTCGGGTTATTACAATTTTGGGTTCGGGCCGGGTAACATAAAAAAAATTTCGGTTCGTTCGGGCTTTACCCGAATTATGCAAATTTGGCCCGATTAGCCCGAATGCTCACCCCTATACGGGGGTTCTATTGATGTTTCTTTGATGATTGCTGAAAACGTAGTGATAAGTGCGATGTCGACAGTAGATTAAGGCTTTTCAATCGGTGTATATTTTTCAAATTTGTCTTGAAAGGAGTTAAATTATAAGGAAGTTGTTTCGTTATATCTTAAATGTTTTCGTTTTTGACCTAATTTATTTTAATTATTTAAGTTGTTTATTTTATTTCGTTATCATTAAACATTGTTTGAGAAAATTCTCTATTGAAGTTAGTACATGTTATTGTTCTTTCATAGATTGTGAGTATAAGAGATAGTGTCAAAGGTTGAGTAATGTCGACTTAATAAGCGTATAAAACTATTGTCGTTAATGAAAGAATTAAGCTAAGTGAAGGCCTTGTAAACATAAACAAAGTGTGTCTAACTACGTTAACAAATTTTGGTATTGATTTGTTTAATTTTGTATTTATTTTTTATTTTTGTTTATACTCAAAAATTAACAATTACTAATTCAATTGTTTCACATCAAGTAATCGGCAAAAACAATTGCAAGCAATTACGGTCAAATCAAAGATTTTTGCGAAAACTAATACATTATTTGGATTTTTCACTATCAATCTTAATTGATGATTATTAATCTTCAGATGACAAAGAATCTATTCCGATATTACATGCGAGCAAGGAGCAGCAATTCAATTCACACATACTACACAACTCTTTTCAAGCTATACAACACAATTACTACTTGCAAGTTCACACCAAAGCTCATCGTTCAAAGCTTCACTGATATAATAACAGATCGTACAATGTGGTGGAAGCCGCTAGACATTGGATGAATTGTCCGGCTTGAAAACTGGTGGCGGAACCGGATATGCGGCGCCAGTTGGCGGAGCAGGAGTCCCGAACACCTCAGGATTTGTACGGAAGTCTTTTCTGGCTTTAGCTCTTCCCAAGATGTAACAACCGAGACCAAGCACAACGCCGAAGAGTATCAAAGGTAAGGAGATCACCACCACCATACCCATCTTCAAATTAATTTCTTCTTCGGAAGACGCAGAGAGAGAGAGGAGAGAGAGAGAGAGGGAGGGAGAATTTGTGCTGTAGTGAAATGAAATTAGGAGAGGGATAGGGTCTGACTGCCTGTGGGGTGCTTTTAAATTTGGGAAGTAACGGTCAAGCTTCCAACGGTCACATTTTCATCTTCAGTCCAGAATGCTTCAGTGGTCCCTTTTTCACTTAAAATTTGTCTTATTAATTACTGAAACAGAGATGAGATTCAAGAGAACTGGAAGCCCATCAAGAAGTTACGCTCTGGATTTTCTAGTGATTATTTAATTTAATTAACATCTCATCCAAGTCTTTAACTAGGAAGTGACACCTGCAATTTGTACTCTAACCATGCCCAAACTTGTAGATTGATATAAATTTAAATGTGAAAATGACAATATAGAGACTTTGAAAGGTAAGGAACATATGCAAGTAAAGCATGAACTAAGTGGCTATGGTTGATTACTGATAATGAACGTGAAATCTCCCCAAAATAAGAACAGGAATCGACTGACTTAAAAGGGTTTGGTACAAGGTGGTCTGAGATAGAACAAAGGCAATGGTAAGACAGGATGGAGTGGTACAACCTCAGAAAGAAAATTGATACAACCAACAAAATGTTAGAAAGCAACAGGGTTGATAAAATATGTACAGGAAGGAGAAAGAAAAGAAATAAATGTGCTCAGCATTTAACAACAAGGTTTCAACACTCTGAGAAGAAAGGCACACCAAATACTGAAGGAATAGTTTTATTCATCTCACCCTACATGGTGCAGGACCACCTCCTGGCGAGCAATTTGGATTAGGGGACCGACAACTTGAACCGGGACCAACATTGTTGACAAATCGATGATGCATCCGGTAATTGGGGATTCCCCCCATTGAAAATGCACCTGCACCACTTCTTAACGTTGGGCCAAATGAAGCTAAAGAAACTTCACCAGAGCCATCAGTACTACATTGAAGAGGTTCCAAAGTTTCGACTACATCACTCATCAGGGGCCTTGCTTTCGGATTCTGGCTCAAACAATAGTAGGCCAAACTGCATGCCTTCTGTGCTGCTCTTGCTGAATACTGGTTCTCCAATCTTGGATCTATTATTTGCAGAAACTTTCTCTTGTCATTCAACTTTGGACGGGCCCAATCCACTAAGCTCTGCTCCCTACTGGGTCTGGTCTTGTCAACAGATTTCCTTCCAGTTAATAGCTCCAAAAGAACAACTCCAAAGCTGTACACATCACTTCTTGCAGTCAGGTGACCTGCGTTCAAAGATCTAGTTCAGCATTGGGAGTTCGTGATCCTGAATCTTGTGTGAAAACTGCCAGTCTATATATAAAAAGGAAAAAATAGATACTTTTAAGCCGTAGATATGGTTCTGAATCATACCGGTCATTACATATTCAGGAGCAGCGTAACCATATGTACCCATTACTCTAGTTGACACATGAGTCTCATCACCTTGTGGTCCAGCTTTGGCTAGTCCAAAATCAGAAAGCTTGGCTGTATAATCCTGGAGAAACACACACAATAGCATCAGTAAAAAAGTAAAGCAAAATACTTGTGTCTAAAGGAGAATACAGAAAATATCTATCAATCAAACTTAACAAGAAACACGTACAGAGTCCAACAAAATATTGGAGGTTTTGAAGTCTCTATATATAACTGGCCTTTCAGCATTATGAAGGAAAGCAAGCCCTTTAGCAGCTCCAAGGGCAATCATCATTCTTCTGGCCCAAGATAATGGAACAGTAGCCTCTGTATACCCCAGGAAAGATAAAATCAAGTCAGATAGAAATTATTATGGCATGCCTTACATAGTTTTACATTCGCCACTAACAATCTGATAACATCTAAAGATGCAAAATTTCAGATTGCAGAACGTAACGATTGAAACGATTTTTTTTATCAACCTTTAGGAACCGTTGGCCACTCAACTTCTTTAGTGATCATTTTCAAACATAGTACCATTTTGCAGTGTCAATAATAAAAAAAGGATTTACTGTGAAATAGGAAAATATGCCAGTAATGCAATTCAGAACTGAAACAGTAGTGACTAATTAAATAATCAAAAGGAGTGGGCTCAAGGTTAGCATACAATTTCTATACAGAGAACAGGACCTTGATAACAGAGATATCCATATCTGAATGAAGAACATATTTTTTTCGGAATCATCTTAGGCGTGCTAGATAACTATATCAGAGAATGAAATATCATCACAAAGTAGCCTGATTGAGAAGTTAAAGTCCAACTTAACCTGCGCATCATTTTCAATAGTATTTCCGTTTGTATACATTTATTCCAATATAATGGTGAAGCACAAAAGGAAATATGTGTATTGGATAATTGACAGATAGTTAAACCTAAAAAGAATTAATCTGTTTGAAAGAAGTTGATTGTAATATAGATTCAATAGTATCTTGTACATCATAGAAAAAGCATGCCATAGTCAACAGAATAAAAGTTTGTATAACAGTTTGAATTTTACCTTGCAGCCATCGCATAACCAAGCACAGTTGAAGAACAAGGTTCTTTGCATCAAGATATTTTCAGTTAAGTCAAGAAGTTAAGTCAAGACAAACCCATAAAACTCTGTGTACAAACATAAAAAAAGGAAAGCAGAAAACATCTCTGGATCTTTTCCAGTAAGAAAGGATTGGTTTCTTCAAAATAAGGAAAGCGGAGATAAATAGCATTCAAGGCCTTTGCTGGTAATGAATAGAATCATGAAAAAGGATAGAAAGCAGAAAAGTATTTACTCCGGAAGAGGTGATTCTCAAGGCTCCCTCGAAACATGAACTCATAAACAAGTAATCTGTGATCATCCTCGCAACAATATCCAATCAATTTGACCAGATTGGGATGCCTAAGTTGCCCGAGAAAATTGACCTCTGTCTGTCAACATATTAAAAGCAATAAAATAAAAAAGAGAGGGCATTAAAGATTAAAAATGGAAAGGTATCATAAGATATAAGAAAAAGATCAAGATAGCATCATACAAGCCATTCACGATGACCCTGAAGGCCCTCCTTGTTCAGGACCTTAACAGCAACAGGAAGAGATTTTAGGCCAACTCTAACATTCTCATCGATGTAACCTTTGTAAACGGTTCCAAATCCACCTTCACCTAGAATGTAGTCAGAGCGGAAGCTCTTGGTGATAGTCTCAAGTTCATACAAGGTGAATGCAATAACATGGGTATAAAGGATGGCATTCTTCCGAGAATCCTCAAAGTTGCGTGGTGTGGAAGAAGGATCACTCAAATCTGATATTGTACGATTGTGTTTCTTCTCAGAGGCGCCATTTTTAACTTCCACAGATGCTGAAGATAACATGCGGAGATGTTGCTGAACTGTGCTCCAAGCATTTTCAAAAATCAAATTTTCATACAAAGCAAAATTGACCAAAATTCATTCTTGAAAGTTTGGGTAACTATGTAGTTAGTTCAGTTTTGCCAAACTATTATGCAATTAACCAGATTGAATACGAGGTAAAGATGATTTCAAAATTGAGTGAATTCTTAACAACTACCAGAATTAGGCCACTTGATTTTGTGGACTAGAATCCATATATTTTCCATGAACTATTTCGGAAATGTCAAAAGAACTGAGTAAGAAAAAAAACCTTGTGCATTCGTAACAACAGCAGACTCCTCTCTGGTTCCACAGTTACCCATCTTAGTTGTTGCAGCAACTACTCAATGCCAAACTTACTACTCGCACTAATAGATATACTACCAGTGCAGTAGTTCAGCTAGTAGTTGTAAATCCCAAGTCAAACAAGAACTCCCACTTGCTTTCTGACGACAATGCACTCCTTTCCTATTTTGTAAACTCAGCCTTTCTTGACAACCTTATCTTTTTCTTCATTGCAAAGGAACCTCTAAAAGCACAAAATAGTTAATGCAAGAAACGCGTAAATCAATTAATGCAGAAATGTAAATTGTTTCTGCGAAGTCTAATTCTAGACCCAAAAGGAAGCAGTATCTTCAGATTTGCATCCAAAACACATTACAAACAAAAACCAACGCAACACACAAACAACACATCATGAATCTCACTAAACGCACAAAGAAAGCAAACCTCTTTGTCTACCCTTTAACCTTCAATGTGAAGGTACCTAAACCCACCTCCCCCCAAGAGATTAAGTGAAAAAAAAAAAATCAAGAAAATAAGCAAACTAGGAAATGAGTGTTCAGTGGAACCCAAAAAAAAAAAAACCTTTTCAGTAAGCATACCTAAATTTCCAACACCAGAGAGATACAACCAAATTAGAATAACTAAGATCCCACCCTTCTCCAACCAATTTCAAGATTCAGAGACCTTGTTAGCAAAACCCATTTGCTAATTAGAGCCAAAACACACCCAAGAAGGATAGATCACATTCAGTTCTAACCATTAACCCCCCACATTTGCTCGGAATACCCAAGAGAACAGAGAAAAGTCCCCTCACCCAAGGATTACACAGTAAAAGCAATGAAGGTTCTTGGTTGAGCTGTGAAAGCTGCAATTAGATAAAGAAGTTAGGGTTCTCTCGAACAATGAGAAGTAGTTAGTAGATAGAGGAAGAAGAGACAATCAAGCGAAGACAGACCGTTACAGACACTGAGGCTGTCCTTTTAAGTTAGAAACAACCTATGACTGCAACCCAGAAAAAAAAAAAAGAAAAGAAAAGTAAAAAGGATTTTTTTTAGTCGCTTTCAATGACCAAATAATTTCATACTGCAAGTTTTGTCATTTCTCCATTTAAATTGCTTTTAGGTCTCTGTATTTTGGGTTTATATTTGTATTTGTTTGAGGTTTCTCAAACTCAATTAAAAATTAAATAATTAAAAAAATTTAAAAAAATTAATGTTCAAAATTTAAATCAGTAAAATAAAAAGTTTAAATTTTAAAAAGTTCAACCTGTATAATAACAAAATCGGTTAAAAATTAAAAAAATTTAAGAATAATTAAAGAATCTATCAAAAATATAAAATTTTCTTTAAAAAGAAAAATATTAAATAAAAATTTATCAAATTATTCTAATTTATAAAAATTGATGAGTTTATTAGAACTACTCAATTTTTAATGATAAAAATTATTAAACTAAATTAAATAAAAAATAAAACGATTCATAATTTTTACTATAAAATTAACCGGACCAATTTAATTTTTAAAATAATGAAAAAAATTGAGATTACAAATTAAATCAAATCTTATGGCTGTTGTTGTTGTGTCAACTTCGTGTGTCTTAATTGCGAAATGAATTATATACGCATACATTCTGGTGAGCTCTTATCTTAGTCCCATCAATTAATAATGAATCGTTGGTTGAAATATCTTATTGAGCTTATCCGAGTCAGTAACATTCACAGTATGGCCCATTCTTCTTTCTTTCTTTTTCCTTTCTTTACTTTGATCAGTTAATTATATCTGGAAATGCAATTTAGATACACAAACGGAAAGTATATAGAGTTATAAATACACATATATAACGTTTTAAGGTTCCTATAAATTAGTTTCTTCTTAATTTAATTAAATAAAAATTAATTAATTAATTGTAATTATAAAAATTGATCGATCAATTTTTAATCAAAAAATTAAAAACCGAACTAAAAAATAAAACGATTTAAAAATTTTACTATTAAACCAAATAAACCAGTTAAATGTTTTAATCATTAATTACAACGATACTTTGCGATGATAACTTTGAAAATTATAAGGCACTGATGACATTAAATGAAAATTTCATTATCAACTGACGGCGATCTCATATTTGATAGTGATTTCTTCACAGAAATACAAAAACAATGTACCTAAACTTAAAATCACAAACTCAAACGGCAGACTTTTGTACAAAATTTTATCTCAATTTCACAAGTACAACTTAAAAATTGAAGAAGAAAAGAACTTCCCTGCTACAAGTGAAGCTTAAGCCAGGTGATCCATTTGCGTTCATTATACGTAAAGGCAATCTCCATGTTGTTACAAGAGCAAAAAAAGAGGCAATCCTCGTACAAATCAATTATACAAAGACACCCATACAACTACAGATCAGACAGTAGGCTTAGGGAAACCTCTCACCTTTAATAGTGTAATTCTAGTCTTAATTAGCCGGCAACTCACAAGCTATCTACTCACTTCCTTTGTCAACCTCTATAACATCTTTGGTAGGGCTGGTACTTGTAGTGCTACTAGGAGAATCACCAGCCCTTTTGGTTGCTTCTGCACTTACCTCGGATCTCAAGGTGCTCAAATTTGGTGCAATGGAACCAGAGACGTGCTCTGCAGATTGTTTGGGCTTGTTTAGGGCACGACAGTGTGGGCAGTAATAAGTGATGTATGGGTAGTCCTCCTTCCTTGCAAGCCCTAAGAGGTATTAAAAGACAATGGTAATGAAAACTGCGAAAAAGGAACCGAGGGGGTTTGAATATACTCGGCATAGAATACAATGAGTTGTACAATCAATAAATATGAATGCCCACAAGCAAGTTAACAAATGTTGGTTACATTAACATGCATTAATAATGAACTTATAAAGAAGAGTGCAAAAGTACACTCACCATTGTGCATATGGCAATTTCCACAAATCAATGCATAAGACTGTGTTGGATCCTCGCCAACAAGTAAAGCAGCTATTCGTGCAATCCATCCTCCATCTTGTGCAGCATATGCCTGAGGATCATGATGTTGAACAACAAGCTGACTCTGCTCGGAGGTTTGAGGGAATCCGCTTTCTGCAGAATGTGCAATCTCTGTCTCAGATTGATGTGTCACAGTGCTTCCAGGGCTATTGGATCTAGTCTGCACTTGCTTTCTATTCCGAAGTCCACTAGATTGCACAACCTCAACATCATTACTCTTTCCTGTTGGAGAATTATTATTCGATTCCTCTCCAACAAATACTTTCAAGCCAGAATCTGCCCCCAACTTTGATGCCAATACAGTTGCAGCAGCTGCCTTTGCTGCAGGATCAGGATCATATCTCTGCACATGCAAGCATCCCAGGTATCATTTCTCACATTTATAAATGCTCCATGAATCTCAGGTGATAACATGCCATCAATCACCCACCACCCAGTTAGACCCTTCCCCTCCATCCGAGTGTATAACAAAATTAGAAAGGAAAAGAAAGCACAGGAGAGTATAATTTGAACACCCCTTCCCCCATCACCAACAAAAAAAAAAAAAAGGGGGAAGAATAGCTCCAAATTACCTGAATTAGCTGTTGTGTTGTATAATAATTTGTTTTCTCCTTAAGTTCATCAATTTTTGCTTGCCTTTCAGCCCTGAGTCTTTCAAGAGTTTTATGGTCCTTGCGATCACCTACGCCATCATAACTCACTCAATATCTCAATCTTTGTTTAAATTTAAAACATAAATCAAATGAGCCAACAGGGTCGGATTAAGGGATACATTAGCAAACCACAAACTACAATGTTTGACAGAACCATTAATAGGGTAATGTTAGGAGTTTCTGGAGCTTTACTAAGAAAGAATAGTTTTTATTTTTCAGGGGGGACTTCACCTGTTTAAATGAAAGGGCCGTGGTTTCATCAAATACATCAGTTTCCAGTTTTACCATATCTTGCACACATAATGTTATGAAGTAATCATTGGTTAGGAAAGGTGAGAGTTTATATCAATAAACAAAATTGCAATGTATAGTTACTATTGAAATAACACAAACAGGGTTAACTTTTCCCATCTAATAAACTTTCCTTTTAATATGCTGCACTTTTAACCATTCAACTTTCAAGCTTTGCTACGATTCTGATGATCAATAATGGCACATCATGTTTTATGTGAAGGAGGTGGAATCAGTTAAACCCACAAAATTTAGGCCATTTCCGTTTTCAACTTTATGCAGGAGCTAAATTGTGAATAGTTCCTTACACCTAATACCTTTTTTTCCCTCATCCTACGGTGACACCATAAAGGAGTTACAGACTCTCTAGACTGATCTATTACACAAGTGATTACACTAAAACACTCGTTGAAAAAAGCCCCACAAAAGAAAATCAATGTCCACAGACTACAGGATAGAATCAAAAAGCACGCACAACGATTTTGAATGAAACAAAAATGTTCCAAAGTTCGAGAAACTTACACATTTTAGTGAAGCTTACAAACCCTGAATAAGTGGCAGAGAATACAACAGGTACAAGAAAAATAGGCAGCACCCGGAATGCCCTCATCTTCCAGTTTAAATCAACCGATCTTGTGGTCATGATTGCATAACCTACCGCAAGAACCTGGACGAATGACAGAATTCAAGATAATCATGAACAACAGGATACAAGATTTGTAACAAAAGAATTCCAAGTTCAATAGCTTCCGACAAAGTACAACCTACCCAATGTAATCTAACCAAAAAAGGGTAATAAATAAGCAAAAGGGGCCCAAAAAAGACCTCAAAAATAACAGAGAAAACAATGAGATGTCTAGTCATCTTCCTCCAAGTAAGAGATCGTCTTTTGATTCGAGATAGAACAGCGGCTTCTTCCTTGGAAATGTGCTGCAATCTCTTCTCGAAATCATCACCGTGAAGCCTGAAAATACCATTCCAAATACGAGAAATAAGACCCTTACGCTTCTTCTTAACCACTGAATCCGGTTCCTTCTTCTCACTCTCCGCAATTCCAGTTTTCTCCTCCGCCATTTCCCCTTAAACCACTCCTACAAGTGAAATTCAGAACAATAAATACACGTCTACTGCTACACTAAACCACGTCGGCATCAACACCGACGACTCTCCAACATAGATCAAAAAGAAGAAACAAAACTAAAGGAAAAAAGCAAGATCCAAATCGGAGGATTGAGATCGAGAAGTGCCTTTCGAGAAGAAGGTATGAATATGATGAATTGGAGAGTCGGAACGAGCGACCTCGGAGCACAATAAAGCGAGTGCGGTGCGTGTTGAAGAAACCGAAGCAATTCTGAAAAAGACGCCTCTCTCCCTTCCCTTCCCTTCCCTTCTAGTAGAGGACTTCCATTTCTTCGGTTTTATTTCTTTTTTCTTTTTGGTTGCCGTTACCTTTAAAATATTAAATAAAATATAATCTTGAAGTTGACAATAAAAGTTATTTAATCTTACTAACGCTTTATTGTTATACATATAATAAAATAATATTTGCAGACAAAATAAGGCACTTCATGGAAAAGAATTACTCATTGCAAGATTTTGATATAAATTATCAAAATTCATGTATTAAAATAAATTATAGGTAAAAAAATTAGGAATGACAGTAAGCCAACTCATGTGTCAGTCTCACTAATTTCTTAAAATTAAATGTGTAAAATATTTTTTTTAATTAAATTTAGACCTGAATTATCCAAACTAAGGCCTGCCTGAGACTTGCTCTTCTAAGTCAAACATTGTTGTTTTGCTTTAAAAATTGGGTAATATGGTCTTATTTTGATTCATTGATTAATCAATTAAAAATACCTAAAAGATTTTTTTAAATTCTTTTAAATTTTAGTTTCTAATATAAATATATAAATAAGATTTAATTGGTACCAATGTGCTGTTTATTTCATATATATTTCATCATTAAATTTTAACCGAAACTTAAGAGAAGTCTTTTAAAAAATTAAAATAAAATTTTTAGTAATTAAAATTTTCTTAAACTTGCTTAATGTTATTTACTTTATTATAAATCATCTTCACTTAGTCAAGATGATGGATTTCGTTGAACTGGGAAGGACCATTTTGAACACTATACATTCTTCCATCTTCAACTTAAACCTTTATAAACAGATCCTCATTAAATTAAACCATCAAAAATATAGATATGTCTTCATAAGATAAAATATAAAAAGAATTTTAAGAAGGGTGTGATGTAATGTGCAATCTGATAATCACATCATCATTATGTATTTTTGTGTATAAATATAATTAAAAATTTTAAAATGAGATTAAAAAATTATCTTTACTTTTAAAAAAATTTAAAAATAATTAAAATATATTAAATAAAAACAATTAATTTTAATTTACAAAAATTTATTAATTTACAAAAATTAATCAATTTTTAACGGGAGTTATTAAAATAAAGCAAACTAAAAATTAATAAATTTTCTTTTTTCTAATCATTAATTATTTTTATGCATAATAATGAAATGGAGATTAATATAAAAGCTCAACGAGTTTGTTAACTCATTAATGGAATGGTCTCATACAACAAGATTTTTGTTTGGATACAATATTTCTTCATTTTTGATTGTACAATTACATCATGTATTTGCTCTGAGTGCTGCTTAAGAAGATGCTCAAGTTCTTAAATTCTTTTCACTCTTTCGTGTGAAATATAATATCAATACTAGAGACCCACCCAATAGGAACGGCCTTTGCTGTTGTGAACAGCTGTCTGCGATGGAGATGTCACACACCACTCATACCAAACCTGCATCAGAAACAATACATAAATCCAGACATAACATTCTCTTATAGTTGACAAACAAACTTCTTTACCTTGGAGGAGCCGCAACAACGCCAGAAATGAACCTCTAACGGTGAACCTGGTCTTATGCACACAGGTGTTCTTAGTGGGAAGAATATCGAAAACCTGCATACATTATCAAGGTAAATGGAGCTGTTTCTTATTTGACCAAACCAGAATGAGTGGTTAGTCTCATGTAAAGGGCCAGAAAACCAGATTTTCCAACAAGAAATGTGAAAGAATCACTGCAATTCCTAATGTCGTTAATGATATGTTAGATGCAAAAGTATACCGAACTTCATACCAGCTAAACATGTTAGGCGTTGCCGTCGATGGCTCAATACCAAGATGCACATCTTTGTAGAGTACCGCATCAAAGTAGCCAGCAAACCCTACGACAAATAAATAAGAAAAGGAAGAAATTTTCCCCTTTTAGAACAAACCATTATCACAACAAATGTCTAAAATTCTCCCGTTATGCAAAATACCACCCAAAGGTTTTCCAATAGAAGTTAAATCAAGCCAATCAGAAGAATAAATTGTATTCAGCCTCCTACATCATCATCCCAAAGGAAAATGATCCATCACTGAACATTCGTTTCTGCAATAGATATAAATGTCAATAACCATATTTCTAAAGTATCCTAAAGAGGCATGCAACCACGCACATATCCTCGCTTTGGCAGTATTTTCCATTGAAAAGGTATGACATAGCCCTAATGCCAACCCAGAGAATAAGAATAATTGAAGCACGGCTTTGCTTAAAATAAATTGAGAAGGAATTTAAAGGGAAAAAAAAACCAATGTATTTCCTTAAAAATTTCCAACCTTTTTGGCCTTTCAAGATTCAGGCCCAGAGGTGCAACATTACCAAGAGCAGAAGTCAAACTTCAAGAAGCAGAACTAATTAAATTACCAACTTCAATAATATAGGTACAGAACTAGACCAGAACTTACCATGAACCATTGCTGCCCCAGTGTCACCAGGTATCTCAAATATCAGCTTTTTGTAACGTTCATTGTTTATCTTACTCGAGTAATTAGGATGAGTAAACGTAAATACCTAGGGGAAAAAACAATATGAGTTTCCAAATCCAATACATGACTAAAATTTCTCAAAATGAAATAGCATTAGAAGAGGAATACATGTAGGTAATCAATGGGAAAAAATACAAAATAAGCTTGTTATAGATGACCAGATCAAACGGAAAAACCATTGAATTCAGAATGCTACCCAGGAGATTCAGCATCAATACATTAGGACGAATATGCTATGCAGAAGATGACTTACAGGTTGTGAAGAAGCGAGTCTGGCCACATTATGCACTTTCACAACATAAGCAGTCTCAAAGTGCACAAGATCTTTATGTGACTTAACCTACAGGGAAAGCATGCATCAGAAAACAGTGGAAGAGCTGCAAAGTGGGTTGTAGTTGAACAAAGGGAAGGCACAAACATCATTATATAGCTTGGAAGCTGTCACAGGTTGAATAAAACTTGTGTACCTGCAAAAATAATAAAGGAAAAGAGTGCAAAAGTTTTAGTAGAAATCTCACTCTGGCCACTTACAATACCTCCAATGCAAGTCAGTGAAAAAGTACACAACATGTATTGAATGTTATCTGTTGGTCTACACCGGGAATGAAGGAATGTCTGTGTGAATGACTTGCTTATAAAACAATTTCAAACTTGGTATCAACTTTGACAACCACTGATTTACAGAAGACTTACTACCAGTTTGGTCTATACAAACTTATCCAGGTTTATTAGGGCAATAGTTGGGCAAGGAAAACAAGGTCTAATGACAAAATTAAGTAAACTTAAGAAAGCACTCTATTTTCTCTTGAAAGAAGCACTTTCCTAAGGTCGACCAAACTCTATTTTCAACATGTGCAGTATATGGACTAGTGCAGAAGATCACGGGGTCAAAGGGCCACAAAGAGCCCAGGAGGAGGATCTTTCAATCAATTGACAAAAAAAGTAAACCTATCTGATTCAACTTTTTTAAGGTACCATTCAAAAGCTGCCACTGCCACCAACAGAGATATTGTCTATGAACTCTCCAAGTTCTACACATCCATCTTTGCTCAAAGAAACAGAAGGAGACTATTTACTGTAATTAATGCAGGGAGGAAAGTTTCAACAAAAAGTTCAACATTCTGAAAATTACATACGATGAAGGTATTGAGATTCCGTCTTCCTTCAAGAATCTTTGAGCTCCATCAAGGCATTCAGGTGACAGCTCATTGTCGCCAAAAGAACCTAGCAACTCGCTGACCTAAAAACAAATTGAAAAAGAGCAAAGCAATAAGCAGGATGCAACTTACATATACTAGAATATCAAACTGACAAAACTACAAATATGCACATTATTACCAATATATCAGCTTTCTCAGGAGCATCCCAGGAGCGCATATCACAAGAGATTATAGAAACAATATCTTCCCATTTTTCCATTTTTACCAAACTCTGTTGCAAGAGACATCACAAAAATTTAAGGTCCAAAGGAAATGAACTGATGTGGAATCACGAACATGAAGCATGATCCTCGTAACTGAATATGCAAACATTTCAACACTAACTATAGCAGAGGCAATACAAATGAAATTTACAGTTGTTGAGCGGAACAGAATTCAGCATTTCATTATCCATTAACCAACTAGATCGATCAAGCACGGCCGAGATTTGCATAAGGATCAAATGCATGTTGAGTGAAGTTACATTAGCACTTATCCACCAACATAATCATAATCAAATAATTTTCTTTTATAAATCGCAGACTTAAGCACGAGAACAAGAACAGCATGCTCACATGAAGTGTAACAACTGCATTGGGATTTTTCTCCACAGCATAAACTCTTAGCTTGCGACCAGTTTCTTCAGCCGCCTATAGACATTACGTTGAAAATTTAAACATGGATTACATGAAGCCAAATTGAAATAAAGAGAGGAATAGAAAGGAACCAGCAAAGATGCCCTGACAAGAGGTCCGCGACCAGCTCCTACAACCATCAGTACCTTGGAAGAGTTTATGTAGACAGAAAGTTGCAAGGTCAATACTTTGGGGGCCAATGAGGTGCAATAAGCTGACACAAGAGGGGCTACAATGAAATGTGTATAGGTAATAAACATCTATCTTACAGTGGTTGTACTTGCTTTATCATCACGGATTCTATCCAATAAGGCATTAGAAATTGCTCTTTGGTACTACAAAAATAAAATGAATCGTCAGTCTCAACATAGAACCCAAATAATATCACTTAATGGGCCCTTACCAAATAATCCCTTAGTTATTGTCTTTAATAGCCTTCTTTATCATATTGTCAAATGGTCAGTTTAGATGTTATCTTGCTTAACAGTCTATTTCAGTCAGTTACGTGATAGTTACCTTATCAGGAGAAAATTTGAAACCCCTAAACTAACCAATATAAAGTATAACACAAAACAGGCTACTAAACAAATAACTATGTGACTAAGTGAAATTACACATTCCATCAAAACTAATCATGGTGTCCACAATATCATAATCAGAACTGACTATTGCAGTGACATGAAAACATTTCTTTCAGCACAATCAGTGACGGAAAAGGGCTTAGAGTTTATAAAAAGAAAAGAGCAGAAATCACTCAATCATAAGCTTTATTTGATGGGATGAAGAGTGGGAGTTGACGGAAAAGAGCTTAGAGTTTATAAAAAGAAAAGGGCAGAAATCACTCAATCATAAGCTTTATTTGATGGGATGAAGAGTAGGAGTTTAGGTTTACCTTATCCAAAATTTTCCTTATTAAAAACAAAATAGTAGTAAGTTAAATATATTGTCCTAGTTGATTAGGATTGAAGCTTATTTAAGAATAAAGAATCATTATTAGAGTAGGGTTCAATATGACTTTGGATATTTTAGTTGAGAATTTCTTCAATACTAGAAAAAAGGTTCCAAAAATTTTTCTATCCATATGAGTACTCGGCCATTTCAATAAAGAACGACCTGAATTTTCTCTGTAAACTTGATTTTTCCATTAGAAGGTGTGGCATTTTCTCTAAGGGTGATTTTAAACTCTATGAGTGATTCCTAGTTCCCTACCCTTCATTGCTTGTTTCCTTGCTAATTCAGCACTTCTAGCCTAAATTCAAGCAACTAAAAACTAAAATTCTGGTCATACCAAACCCAAAATTCCATATCAAAAATGAATTTCCAGCAACCGAAAAGGATATCCCAAGCATGAAATTCCAGATGCTAGATTTTAAAAGTTCTGTGAATTTTAGCTACTAATTTGATGTCTCTTCTGTTCGTTCTACATCAATTAGTATTTCTCATCTCATAACTTCTATAAATCTATATCTGTTAAACAGTCATACTAAATGGTTCAGTGTGACAGGGATATTCACCAGCCATCTTGAAAATCATTGAATGTGAATTTTGCAGCATATAAAGTTCAATCTCCCATATACACGTAATAGAGCAAGAGATGGACTTCATGTGCCATGACCATATCTACAAGATTAGAAGTATGCAAACCTGGATGTATTTTACTGAGTCTTTCTCAAAAGTCTCATACGTTTGGGCTTCCAAGTTGTCCATAAGAGGCTGCAAATTGAACACACAAAAAACTAATGATCACTAAAGTAGATACCACAAGAATTAACAGGTGAGATGGACGTCAGCATAAAAGGTTCATAATGAAAGAAATTATTGATCAAAAGATAACCCCAGATGCTAGTGCAGAACATAGATAACATACTTGCAGTGGAGACTGTAGAAAGTCTCTGTAACCAAGCTGAAACAAAACACTGAAAGAAATTAGAACAGCTAACGGTTGACCAAAATAAGAGAAAAATTTAAGAATTAAGAAGAATTCTTTTGGCAGTCAACCAGCCAATCATGATCTTCTTTTCCTTTCTCCTTACTTTTCATAACAAAGCAAGTTGTGGGAGAAAGGGGTCATTATTTTTCAGAGAGAGAAGGATATAAGAGAAGTCAACCTCGAAAACTTCTTGCTCAGGAAGGGGATCCATCCTTTGGAAAAGATAAGCAACATAGTCCAAGTATGGTCTGAAGGGATGTCTCTGTATGGCTGCAAAAAAGAGAACACAGGCCTATTAACAATGGATATGTTTAATTCAGTGTATGTTTTACACATCAACATCCACACATCTGATAACAATTAAGCATAAGAATAAATGTCAAACAAGTCACTACACCTATTGACTTACATTCAGAATTATGATTAGATGTTAAATCTACACCTGCCTTGGGAATAATGTGTGTAGGTGTTCCTGACATAATGATCTGTTGGAAATTCCACATCATGACGAGTCAATATGCATATTAACAATAAACAATGAAACCCACTAATAATAGTGATAGGAAAATCAAACAATAACAAGTGATACCATGGACGGCCAATGCTTTGATTGAAAAACATGTATAAGCTGTAAATTAAGGTTGCTGGGCTTAAAATAAATTTCATATTTGCCAGAATTTAGTATTGACGTCTGAAGATTTAAAAACAAATGGGTAGGTTAAGAAGCTCATAGGATTTTGAACAAATAAACTCTTTTTTTAAGAATCAGTTATGAGAAAGCATCATATTTTCTACATGGAAATTTCTAAATTCTGTAAAAACTCACTCTTCTTTTTCTTTTGTTTCTCATAGTATAATAATACTTAAGCTAATCTCATTCTCCATCAGGTTGTGAAGCACAATTCTCTCCCAGTGGAAACACCAACACATAACTTACAATCTAAACTACTTTTCCCAAATTAAGCTAATGATCACAGTAAGAAGATGCTGAACTTCATTGCAACAAACTGGTACAGAAATGTTTGAGGAATATACCACTCAATAACATTAGGGATTGATAGCTACTTACTGTTGCAGCTAAAATCAAAACAAGAAAATGAAGGAAGAGGAAACACGGTCAAAACCAAGTCAACCAAAGCTAGCCATTCTTTCAATACCTGTATTGAATGGTTGAAGAATCCAGTAATTAGGCTTTGATGCCGTTTTGATAGGCATGGATAGCCACGACCATTGGTTAGAAAACACTAGCAAATCAAAAAAGTTCCAACCAGGTTATGACAGAAACAAAATGGCAATAACTTGATATCTTTCAATTTAATCTAATTGAAACTAATAGTAAAATTTGTTAAAAACCAGATATATACTTACATCAGTATTTAGAATGGCTGCTCTAACAGATTCTCCAAACCATCGGCCAAGGGAGTTTACTGATGGTAGGGAACTTCTAAATAAAGACAATTTCAAGTAAAATCAGGTATAATTGGTAAAATATATCAAGAAATTAGGAAGTATGAAGAGACTAGAGTTTCAACTTACTGAATATCAAGAACAACTGAAAGCTGAACGTGGTGTTCACAAAGGATACGAAATGAATTCCATAATTCCCACAAATCAACCTGCAAACAACAAAGCACATAATCAGTCGGTCAACTAAACTGTGCATGCGTGCGTCTATATGTAAGAGAGAGAGAAAGAGAGACATGCAGCGGGGCAATAGTTTCGCTCTATAACAAAGAAATTTATATAGCCAAGTACTAAAAAATGAAACATGGAAATCCTCTGAGAAAACATTTAGAGGTGACTTCACTCACCAAATTTTTGGAGTTCATATCCACAGAACCTTCTTCAACTTTCACAAGTGGAATCCTAAGCCACAACTTTATTAAGGAAAAATAAGATTGAAAGCAATAATGAGAAGGGTCACAGGTTACACCATTAGTAAAGGTGGAAATGAAATCTTGATTAAGACAGGCACCTGCATATTGTTTAGCCCTTGTAAAATTTGATTCACACACCTAGCGTAATTGGCACAGGAAGCACCCTTAGGAGCAGGAAGAATGCATGCCTGCAGTAAAAATTTTAAAAAGAAAAACTATAACGGTTATTTCCAAGTATCATGAGGTACCGGACATTTTAAAAGGGTAAATATTATAAAGATGAACAATGCCAGACAAAGATAGATGTGTGGGAGGTTAACTATTTCATGATATCGTTTTATTGGGATTTTGAGGACGCTAAAAAGTGAAAACACTGATCTCATGGTGTATGGAACAAAATAGACTTTCACACAACTATTTTTCTGGAAGCCAATCAGGTGAGCTCTTCAATTCTGGAAGTTATTAAGGAGCACAAAAGCCATTTGTCCTCACAAAACCCCTATGAATAGAAAAAGGCTTGAAGGTGGGATGGGTCCTACTCCCTGTTGTTTCCTCAGCCTTTACTGTTTGGCTAAGATCAAAATTTCTAGTTATAGGTAAAAAGTAATATGCTATTTCTTTTCCACTTCAAGCTACCTTGTTACTACAGAAATAAATGCATATGAAAAGCATGGACAAGCAAGCTGATGAAGCTTTTAAAAGCCAAAAACCTGAATCCATAGTCACTATAGTAGGAACCTGTAAGGAAAGATGATTAGCCCATGCTATTTCTTGCTTCAACGTAGTTTCTGAGTCCATCCTAAGGGTCTCGTCTTCCGAATCCACGTCAATCCAAGAACTAATTTTTCCTGGCCAAAAGTAAGCGCCAGTTTACCCAGCAGATTGTGGAGAGGATATAATTCAATGAAAATTCAGAAACCATAAATACTATCAAAGTGGAGAAGTCTTCTCTGAATTAGAAGTATCGAGCTAATTAGAAAACTTGTTTTCTCACTCTAATAATATTAACGCAATAAAAAAGCAAATAAACCAATTACTTTGAAATAAGAATATCAGTATCATAATGTGCCCAACTCTACCACAAATGTGCTCAACCAAAAACCATACCAACGACATGACTACTCCACTGAGAAGGACTTAAAACTAGGTCCGACCCAGCAAATGGCAGAACACGAGATTCAAAGCTCTCTTTCTCCAACAAGCTTGGCCTATAATCTGGATTCATCTGCACCAAATAATTCATAAATCAATACTGCTACGAGGTCAAATTTTCAAATCACATTGCCCCATTAAATAAAGTCTAAGTTCAACCTAGGAAACTGTAAAATGCAACTGAACGAGGATCAATGATTTGTTCACAAAGCGATAATTTAAGAACCCCAAACTACAAGAAGCAATGATTTACAATTTTCAAGAGTACGTACAATTGACAATCAAATATACCCAAACTAAACCGGAACTTAATCACATGTGTCGGAAACTGGTAAGTAATAACACTATCAAATACAATAACTAATAGAAAAGGAAAAAAAAAAAAGAATAGAAATAGAAGCTAAAATATGTGACTAGAAACAAATCTCAAACAAGAACAGACCAATGGAGTCAGGATGAAATCGAATCCACCACTGCGAATGTTGAAATCAAGAAGCCCAGGTGTGTCGTCGGTGAAATCTGTCTCCACTCCACAGTATCGACATTCATTTCTCTCATAACCAATCTTATCCCCCAGCGGCATTTTCACTTAAATTTGGTCTTACTGAAACTATGAACTTTGGTTGCGAAATGCGACCCTCTGACACTGTCTGGTAACCAGAAGGGAGGGAAACAGAGGATTTCTTGAGGGAGGGCTTTGGTAGGGTTTTGATTTCATTGGGTTGATCTCTGCAGGCAATTTAAGGGTATAGGGCTCTCTTTTCTTTCGGATTCGGGCTTTGACCCAACTTTGACATATCTATAAATAATTTTACAAGTGAGCCCATTCTTTTGGGCCTATTAAATTACACCCTATTTTAATAAACTAAAAATATCTATTATGAATTAATAATTGTTTTTTAAATGAATAAATTGCATTAACTATAGGCAGAGCTAATAGAACATTCCAATGAGTTCTAAGCTATAAGCCTTAATTTAATTATAGTGAGATTGTAAAATCAAAATATATAAAAAACATTACAATAGTTAGAACTATGTCAGCATTCTTATCTGATTAAAGCTTCCATCTGTGTTTCATGTCCTGTGAGAGAGTGTTTTGCATATTCTTTGCAAAAATGGCTAATCTAATCCAGTTGACAATCTTATCTGCTATTTGGTACTTCCCTTCTTTTGTGTTTGTAAAAAATATGCTATCCATTTCCTTCCAAAGTGTGTAGACAGTGGTCATGAAAACAATCTTGAGAAGATTTTCATTAGACATACCTTGCTTGGAGTGTCTAATAACCCAACTCAATAGTTGATCCCAATCATACATGTAGCTTTCTCCTGCAATCAAATGTAGTGTCATGCTCTATATCGCTTTAGAGAATCTGTAAAGGAAAAAGAGATAATCTCTATCCTCCATTAACATTTTGCATAATGCACATGTGGAGTCTACATTGTCATGCCATTGACTTTTAGTCTTAAGCATACTTCTAATTGTTAGCCAAGTAATTAGAGACAGTTTAGAATTCAATGGCTTCCTTTATAGAAGATTTCACCAAGGAACCTCGGATAATATGTTTATGAGTAACTGGCGGCATGACTTGTTTGTGAATTTTCCATCTGAGAGTCCAAGTGATTTAATCTTCATTCTCTACATCACTCAACTAAGGGAAGTATTCCACTAGAGAACTAAAGCCTCTAATGTTCACCGTTCCATATTAGAGATGAGACTTTAAGGTTCAGTGGAATTCTATTCTCAAATGCAAAATATGAGGGTTGTGAATTATAGGACTTGAATCTAGTTAATTGTCAAACCAAAACCATGTTTGTCCTCCATTACCAATCTTATGCTTGATCTATGGATAAACAATGTCTCTCAAACTTCATCATCTGTCTGAAGATCCAAGAGACATCTCTTGTGAAAGTTGCCTGCCAGACCAATAATTATTGTATTCGTACCCAAAAAGATTTAAGTTAATACATTGTTTCAAAGATTCAAGACATTACTTAATTGATTATTTAATGAAATTATTAGATTTGTGTCTTGATGTATCTATTCCAATACCTACTAGTATTATTAAAATTATTAATATTATTCACTTTCTTTTAAAATTAAATAGAAAAAGAAAAAGTGTATTTTCAATCTAAACATTTCGTCATAATATAATTTAAACCTTAACATTTTAGAGTGTTCAATCTAAAATTTACTATTTTTAAAATGTTAAAATAAACTCTACACAGAGAAAACTTTGACGGGATTAATTATTCATCAATTAAATGTCACGTCAGTGTTGACATAACATTGTTAATTTTTTTGACAATTTGATTGTGGTCTCACTACCATATGGCATTGTGAGTAGTGAGACCCACTTTCAGAATTTAAAAATAAAATTATAATTATAATAATTTATCTTAATTTTAATTTTAATCTTTAATAGGTTAACTAATTAATTTAAATCCCTAATTAGTACAATTATTATTTATTGTTAATTATTTAGGTTTAAGGTTTTAATTAAAATCCCTAATTATCTTCATTAAAATACAATAATTTATGAAATTAAGAATTCATTTAAATTCTTAATTAATGCAACGATATTCCCCCTCATTCGCACTCTTTCTTGCACTTTGTGACAATTATAGCTTCTCTGCATTTTTTTTCCGACATTCTCCTTACTTTTGTCTCTCACATGTTGCAACTATTTTAACTTCTTTATCTCGCATATTGCAGCAGGCGGACTAGGTTTGCTCTCTCGCATCAACCACTACTTGTTGTCAAGGCAACACGAGGATGACAGAAAAAAGTGGAAAGTAGACAATGCAATCATGGTAGGTGGTGTTTTTTATAGCTTATTTATCTTTGTCTGCTTGTTGTGGTCCCTTTTTGTCATGATATTATTTGATGTATATGGTTTATGGTCTATGTTATGGTCCTTTATCATATTGGATTGTTCTCAATCTTGTTGTCATATCTTCTACATATGGTTTATATTTTTAACATTATCATATTTACATTATTCTTAACATAGTTTGCTTATAGTAGAGTGTTCTTAACCTTGCCATATTGGTTGCACGTCAATTAGATTCAACATTAGAGAAAAAAATTTTGAAAAATATATTAATAGAACTATCTATTTAGTTTAGGAATTGTTTGGAGCTTCTAGTTTATTCTGTTTTAAATAGGCATCATATTGAATTATGTGCTTTAGTTTACTGCTGTAAATATTACTAAAGTTTAGCCAAAATCCAAACTAATGACAAATAAGGTAATTGGCAAGGGTGGTATTGGAGAGGAAATTAGGGAGCTATTGGTGGGGGTGATGAGAAATAAGTTTGTGTTTGTTTACACTATTGGTTTTATGATAGAAAGGATGTAGAGATGACTACAAATGGGATGATGGAAACGAGCTTAGTTTAAATGAAGTTGTGTTTTTACTAATCAAGGAAGGTGAAATTTGAAGAGTTACTTTGAGTTTGGTTTTTCTTGTTAGTAAGTAAGCAATAATAGTTAATTAGAGAGAATTGCAAGATGGTAGATTTTAAAGAAATATGGAATTAAATACTTCGTAAATGAAAACACGATAGCCAATTAGTACTATTTTTTGAAATTAAAAGTATCACACTAAATGATATAGTAAGAAAAAATGCAGTTGGTTACTAATTTGGAATAATTATTTTATTTTACTAAATTGCATTATGACAGTGTAATAATAGAGATCCAAAATTTCTTCAGTAAATTAAGATTTGTTAATAAGAAATACAAAACTATTAGCTTGATCTATTATGGATTTGTGATTGCATTGATGATATGTGGGATATTTTAGGCTAAGACCATACATTCAATTCTCAAAAAACCACTTCAATCACTAGTATGACTACGTTCTGTTTAATGTATCATACATATGTATTAACGTTTCCTGAAGAAGACCAAAGTGCAACTCGTGACGAGAAATAGATGATTAAAGAGCTTCAGAGCAATAATGATTTTGATGTCAAGTAGATTTGCAATGGTGGAAACTTACATATGATTGAATTACAACTTTGAATGTCCTAAACATGAGATTGAATAATTGTGTATAGCAAGATAACCATATATTTGCTCTTGCATAGTTTATGATAAATGCTTCTATAAGGTAGTAATTGGACTTCAGATAAAGTGCATGTATGCTCTATGTAATTCAATAATATGTTCCTTTTGCCTATAATAAATTGCATTTTCCTTTTGCATTATTGAATGATGCAATGTGAAATTGCATCCAAAAGTATGGGTATATTATTATGTTATGTTACTAAATACTGAAGGAGAATTTACATATATTTATGATTTTGAAACCATTAGGCTTAATATGTATTTTGATTTAAGTATTTTAACAAATAACCATTGTTTTTCCTTCCTTATGAACAAATGTACAAATAGGGATGGTGACCTGAGGCTCGATCGAGTCCTAGACACCTGAGTTCGTACTTAAAGCTCGACTCATAATTTTTTTCTTTAACTTTTGGGCTTTGTGTTGGGTCAGGTTGAACATGGGCAGCTCAAGCCTTGCCTAAGGCCTAAACCTAGGCCTAGTCAAACGACGTCAAGCTCGAGCCTATCTGTCATCCTTGTGTAGAAAAGTTCTTTTAAGGTGGAAAGCTCGTAGTAGAAGTTCAGTTGAAATATGTTAAAGGATAAAAAAGTAATTATAAAAAAGCAGATCTCGATTATGTTAACTGTAGGAAAATATGTGACATATAGAAGGAGTTAAGATACCTTCAAGTTCACAAGGCATATCACAATGTACCCAATTTCAAATTTAATGAGTTGTTAAGACTTATTGAATCGAGTTAAAGTTGTTACATGCTTATTAACCTTATAAAAATCTATCAAGTTATTGATATTTATATAACTCATTTGTTAAATACCCAAATCTTTACTTCATAGATATTACATATAACCAGAGGAAAGGATAGATATAGTGAAGATGAAGAGGGAAGTTATGGTGCTATGGTGGATTATGTTGATAATGGACATGCAAATGAAGAACTTAGTAAGGAAGTTAGTTAAGAAGTTGGTGAGGATGATGAGGAAGTTGACTAAGACCTGGATGATCAAGATGATATGGACCAGGATGGCAGGTATGTACAAGTCAATATTCCTGATGACCACTAACCAGCTAAAATTAATTCAATAAATTATAGTAGTCTTATTAGTACTAATGAATATCCAAGTAGAGAAAACCTAATGGATCATTGGGAAGACTATGTACAATTATTAGGCATAATTCAAATGAAGTGGACCGCATTGGAGATCAGGAGTAGAGCTTGGAACTACAAAAGAATTTAAATATGGTGTTGTGGATTGTGTAATATAAACATGATAAAATATCAGGTTGAGAAAAATAAATTCCATATAATCAAAGTTAGGTGTATTAATGGAGGCCTATAGAAGTTGCATGTTAGTTATGACAATAATGAACAATTTCAAAGTAAAGACATACAATCCTAATTATAGTTGTTTCACTACTAATAAACCTAAATTGATTTAAGCTAAGTTCCTTATAAGACATTTTAGGGATATAATTCTTGAGAAGCCTAATATCTTGACGACAAAAGTGGTTGAAGAGTGCAAAGAGAAACTTAATATATTTCTTAACTCAAGTATTTGTGGATCAACAAAGAGGATATTGGGAAAAGAGAGGGCAACTGATTTTGTAAGTGAATATGCTAAGCTACAAGGATATGTACATGAGTTAAAGATTAATAATTATGTTGATAAATAGGTATACAAATAGGAGATAATTTGTACATGCTTAAAAATCAAATGTTGCACTAACCATTATAAAGAAATCAGAGAAGAACAGAAAAATGCAATATGATGGACAATATTATAAAATGAAGATATGATATATGAAGTGTCAAAGGGTAATGCAAAGTTTACTTTAAAGATTGGCAGACACCAATCATGTAGTTGTTGGGTATAAGACCTATATGGATACCTTTACAAAAATGTGAGAAGTATTATTCATCGCTCCAAAGGAAGGGTAGAGACATTTAAACATGGTTGCTATAAAAAGGACTTTCCTTAGTTTGTATAACCCTATGTTTCAACCTATTAAGGATGTAATTTTTTGGTTGATGCAGGGGTGATACACCTGCAACCTAAAAGAGTCATGTCAGGGAGACCAAAAAAAATTATAACGAAAGGAGCAATTGAGCCTAAAAAGTTGAAAAATCCAAACAAATTACCTTTGAAAGGATATAATACGAAAATGTAAAAAATGTGGCAATTATGGTCATATGGCCAAATATTCCAACAACGAAAACCCGACATTAACTTGTTAGGAATTTTCACATGCATAAAATCTACTCTTATTACAAACCTTACATTGTTTAATGTGTATTGCTTTATGTATTAAACTTACATTATTATTTCCATTATGTTTATCAGATTACGATCAAGGTATCTTCACATGTATATAATTGTTAGATTTTTTATCAATTTATCTTAGCTGTAATAATTGGTGATTATGTTATATTTTATTATGATAGACTACTGGTGCAAATATGGTTGAAAATATTGTTATACTAAGTTAGTGAGATAATAATTTAAGTTCCATACATAAGCATTCATTACATTATTAATAGTTAATTCAAAAGAATATTGTGAATGATATGTGTGTTTTTATATTGGTAGCTTTCATATAGCAGTAAAATGAAGTATGAAGATATCGATCTATATACATTCAAACTATTATTCAAACTAAATGGTCTAAGTTTAATGGATAATCTATCAATACTTCCTAACAGTTATAAGCTGAAGCAAAGAGGAGGAGAACATCGTTGAATCAACTGTTATATGAAAATTTTCCCAGTCAAGTGAAAATAAGGGAAGCAATGTGACACAAAATCAACCACATTGGTCATATATGTTAGCAATAAGTTTTAAATGAAAATATTATTCACAAAACATTACATGGATGGATGAATGGATAAAATGTTGTTGCTACTTTCTTTTTAGATAGACTTGGCATGTATGTATGTTGTTGCTTTTTTTTTTTATGAATTCCATCTATCATAAATATATTTGTCAAATTCATACTTGAATTCCAAATCTATATCTAATATTAATGTGTGTTCAACTATTGATTAATGAATTTCAATATATTTCTATCATAAATTACTAAATATTACAAGTGTCAATAGAAGTTCTAGATGAGACATAATATAGAATGATTAGGTATAAGAAATGATATAGAATGATTAGACTTAATATGTTATATTACAAGTGTCGGTAGAAGTTCTAATGCACAATAATATCATTATATTCATTTATTATAATTTAAGTTTGAAAACAAATATTACAATTTTGTGTCATTTCCCTACAATATTTTTAAAAATAACACTCTCCATAAGCACAATAAATCTTATTACAATAGTCGCTAAAATAAAATTCAACTCAATTTTCTCTTTTATCAACAAACAATTTCTTGCTTTATGAGCTTTATTTGCTCGTCAATTTTCATGGTTGTACTTTATTCAGCTGTGGCTGTTTTAGCCTTCTTCTTTAACATACATATATCGTTATTTAATTTATAAATCACCTTAATAGCTCTCTCAGTAAATTTCTCACCATACTACTTTAAAAAAATCACGTCTTCTAACTTGAAATAAAATTAATTAATAAGATAAACATCATATGTATTAATATTTTAACCTTATTAAAAATAAAAACTTAATGGATAGTTAGGGCATTCATAAAATCTCGTTCTTAAGTTATAATCACTTCATGAAGTTTTTACAGGGACTTTTAAACGATAACAATAAACTATATTACCATCATTTAAATGTAATGTTATATTAGTAAAAGACATTGAGCCTGTAACTTTAGGAGGTCATTGCAATTATTACAATATAATTAATAATGCTCAAATTCACACATGAACTAACAAAGGAAATCATTAAACCAACAATGAACTAACAAAGGAAATCAATACAAAAGGTGGTTATTACGAGACATAGAACAGTGCATCCAAGGTAAAAGTCAGGTTGTCATATGCAAGAGACATAAAGCAAGACAAAAGTCAAAGCAGGTGCAAGAGACGGAAATAAGATAGAACCCAGGAAGGTAAGAGAGAGAGCAGCCAAAAGGAAGCAAATGCATGAGAGAGATAGAACCTAGAGCATTTGTGAATGAGACAGAAGCCAAGGAGATAGAAGTTGATGTGAGGTCCAAGAGACTAAAGCTTAGGAGACGCAAATGTGGGAGAAAAGCTTGAGGGAGTGGGCAACAATGTGTTATCTTTTTGGAGATTTGGTTAAATCCTGAAATGAATCAATTTAGGGTTTGTTATAGAGAATTAGAGATTTAAATTATTTAATTAACCTAATTGGGGATTAAGAATTATTATTATAATCAAAATTTTATTTTAAAATTTTGATAATAGGCCTTATTATGCCATATAGTAGTAGGACCCACAATCATATTGTAAAAGATAATAAATAATACCACGTTAATGTCGACATGTCCACATTTCTTATTTTATAAACTTTTTCTTCTTTCTTTTTCTTTCTTCAATTCTTGAATAAGAATTTCAAAATCCATTTCAATTGTAATATTTGATATCAGAGCTGATTATTCTTTCATAAAGGTAACTCCATCATTGTTTCTTCAATATTAGAATTAATATTTTATTGTTTTTTATTTCATCTCAATCTTAATTCTTGATTCTTCTTTTTGTTTCATCTCAATTTTTGATTCTTGATTCTTGTTTTCTTGATTTTTTCAAATTACTCTTTCTGATTATCAAATCTTCATAGAGTCCTTGAATTATACCATAAAATTATACTATTTTTCTTAATTCTTGATCCTATAACCTTTATATCGTCTGTTTGATTAGAATATTGCATTTAGATGATAAATATCCAAAACAATTTCTTTTTAATATTGTGTACTTATTAGTATTTTAACAAATTTGGCTAAAAATAATATTTATTAAAGAAATTGAATAATGGCAATGACATGGCAAAATATACATAAAAGAATTAGTTTGAAGATTTAATGCTCTTTTAACTTAAGAAATTTGACTAAAAGACCAAAAATATATAGTAGAATAGGAAAATCCTACTCAAACAGTAAATATTTTCACAATCAAGACTTGATTAAATCTCTTTCTCTTTTATCATAGTCATTAGTGTTGATATTGTAATCAATTAACGACCTTGATTTAGCCAAAGGAATAGATCACTTGTTTCCAGAGGAAGAGGCAAAAATTGGAACAAAAATATTATCCTGTTTTGTGAGTATCAATCTATTCAATAAATAGGACCCATAAAAAATGGATGGATAAATGCTCATGGAATAGAAAAATAATAGAGTAATAGAAATAAGTGATTTGAACCCTTTGGCCAGTGCAAACCTACATATATACTCATAACAATAAAGTTAATGAAGTCTTGAAGAAGCATATGAAAAATATAAAAATGAAAAAGGAGATGAGAAGAAGAAGAAGAATTGTTTGAGAAGCTTTATGCAAGCATTAGCAAGATAAGCATGAATGAGAAGGTTGTTATGAAACACATATGTGTTAGACTGTTAATGTCTTGTAATAAATGTTTATAAAGCTTAATACCGACATGATGGGTGTGGTAGTTAAGAGGTGGTTTTCTCAACAACCACTTATAAACGTCGCCTCGTTTGGTCCTATTCTTGCCTATTAAGTTGCTTCTGCTAATAACCATCACTAAGGAGAAAATACATAAGTGATAAAGAGAGGAGAAAGAACAGAAACACTGAAGAGAATCAACATTACTCGATTTTATGGAACAAGGTACAACTACTTTACATGTGATAATTATATATATGTAAGATCTTGCATAATCGTATGATGAAGTGAAAGTTTAACATATGGTATCAGAGCTATCTGGTTGTGAACTGTATGATTCTTTTTTACGCTTTCAGGTTCAGAAAATCTTCATACTTTTCTATTTGGACAAAACTAATGATTGTATATATATACTAGGCAATTTTATTTTTTCAAGTACATGAGAAATGTCTGTATTTTCTCGATGGTATCACACCGTCAAGGATGACAGTGAATTCACTGGATCTGTCACATCATGCCTTGGTGATAATCCAGATGCTACCAGTGACGGTAGCATGTGTAGTATGTTTACTGTCTATTTACCTCCTACTGTCGATGGTGATGATGTTTCCCTTGATGGTGTAAGACAGGGTCAATGAATGTCTGTTATATCGCTGGTTGTTTCTGACAATGATGAACAGTTTTTGAACAATGTTAATTATAGTAAATAATAAAAGATGAATGAATGTGAACAGTAATAATAATAAATTATGCATGTATGAATGAACATGAACAGTAATAATAATAAAAAAATTATGCATGCATGAATGAACGTGAACAATAATAATAATAATAATAAATTATGCAGGCATGTACAGTTATGTTAGTGTGCATGAATTATATAATTAATTATAATTATCAATAGTACAATATATATGCATGTTAATGTGAATAGTAAAAAAAATGATAAAGTATATGCGTGCTAACTTGTTTCTGGATTTTGACAGCATCACTCTTATCAAGATTAATAATAATTATGTACAGTATTTTGTATGCATGTACATTAATAATAATGATTGACAGTTTGTTTATGACGTGATAATTGAATATTTAATATTTTACGCATTTATCAAATTTAGAACAATATTATTTTAGATTTGTGAATCACCAAAGTGATCAAATCTTTAGAATAATACTAGAATTTTCAATCACTCATAAAATTGATGCTATAAATGATATTTATTTATTAGTAGATTGAAATTCATTATTATAAGAAATTTATGAATTACCCAAAGGTTAGTTGGTTGTTCTTATCATTAATGAATATGATTGTTTGGTAATGAAAATGCACTATTAGTTTTACTTATTTATCCAAAGATAACAAATATTTCTAAGTGGTGTATGCATCATTACCAATGTGAAATATTATTGGCATCATTATTATTATTATATGCATTGATGTATCACCCAAAGAAGAACATTAATGTACATTAATTGTTAACATAATCTTTCATCTGAATCTTTATAGTATGTTAGTTTATGACTCAAAGTATTAATGTTAGGCGTGTATTTATTGCAATTTCTGTTCCTATGCCTTTACATTCACAAGCTTCGTCTATACCAATATTTAATAGGCTAAAATCTTTTGACTAGAGTGAACAAGTCCAATTTCACCTTGGTGTATTGGATCTTGATTTGGCACTTCAAGTGGAGAAGCCTGCTGCTATTACTAATACTTGTAGTAATGAAGAAAAGGCTCATTATAAAGCTTGGGAAAAATCAAACAGATTGAACTTGATGTTTATGTGAATAAGCATAGCAAACAACATCAAGTCAGCTCTTCCCAAAACTGAAAGTGCGAAAGAATTTATGAGTTTTATGGAAGAGCGCTCCCAAACAGCTGATAAGTCTCTTGCTGGGACATTAATGAGTAGTTTGACCATCATGAAATTTCATGGTTTTTGTACTATGCATGAACATGTCCTTAAAATGACAAATATTGCAGTAAGACTTATGTCTTTGGGAATGGAAGTGGATGAAAATTTCCTTGTACAGTTCATTTTGAACTCTTTACTATCAGAGTATGCTTCGTTCCAAATGAGCTATAATACCATAAAAGAAAAATGGAATGTGCATGAATTGCACAATATGTTAGATCAAGAGGAAACAAGACTTAAGAATCAAGGAAATCATTCCATCCATTTTGTGAAATATCAAAGAGCTAGTAAGAAAGTACATAAGAAACATGGAAAGGGGAAAGGACTACTGAAGACCAATAAGTCCTCTGTTAAGATCCAGAAGAAGGCAAATAATAACAAATGTTATTTCTTTGAAAATCTGGACACTTCCAGAAGGGTTGTCCACGAAGTAAGGCTTGGTTCGAAAAGAAAGCTAATCTTAAGGCTTATGTATGTTTTGAATCAAATTTAATCGAAGTTCCACGTAATACTTGGTGGATTGATTCTGGATGTACAACTCATGTTTCTAATACTATGCAGGGATTCCTTAAGATCCAAACCATAAACCCAAATGAGAAATTTGTTTTCGTGGGGAATAGAGTAAAGGTTCCAGTGGAAGCAGTCAGGACTTATCATTTAATCCTGAATACTGGACATCATTTATATTTATTTGAAAATCTTTATATACCTATTATTTCTAGGAATTTGATTTCTTTATCTAAACTTGATGTTACTGGATGCTCTTTTAAGTTTGGCAATAGATGTTTCAATTTGTTTAAGCATACTAGTATGATTGGATTTGGTATACTTTATGATGATTTATATAAAATGAATCTTGATAATTTATATTCTAAAACTCTTATGACCCTGCATCATAAAGTTGGAATTAAACGTAGTTTAGTGAATGACTGTTCTGCTTAGTTATGGCATAAACATTTAAGTCATATTTTCAAGGAAAGAATGAAAAGATTAGTAAAGAATGGAATTCTTCCAAATTTAGATTTTACTGCTCTCAATATTTGTGTGGATTGTATTAAGGGAAAGCAAACAAAACACACAAAGAAAGGTGCCACTAGAAGCACTTAGCTTCTTGAAATTGTACACATCGATATATGTAGAACTTTTGATGTTAATTCTTTCGGTAAAGAAAAATACTTTATCACCTTTATTGATTATTATTCACATTATGGATATGTCTATTTACTGCATGAAAAATCTCAAGCAGTGAATGCCTTATAACGTTATATAACTGAAGTTGAAAGGTAACTAGACAGAAAAGTGAAAATCGTTAGGTCTGATAGAGGTGGTGAGTATTACGGAAGATATGATGAAACTGGACAACACCTTAGTCCATTTGCTAAATTCCTATAAAAGCATGGCATATGTGCTCAATACGCAATACTGGGTACATCACAACAAAATGGAGTATCAGAAAGGCGTAATCGAACCTTAATGAACATTGTTATAAGTATGCTAACTAATGCATCTTTACCCTTATCACTATGGATGTATGCCTTAAAAATTGCCATGTATTTGTTAAATAGGGTTCCTAGTAAGGCAGTTCCAAAGACACCTTTCGAACTGTGGACTGGTAGGAAACCTAGTCTAAGGAACCTGCATATCTGTGATTACAAAGCAGAAATAAGGATTTGTAATCCACAAGAAAAGAAACTGGATGCCAGAATAATCAGTGGATATTTCATTGGTTATCCAAAAAAATCTAAAGGGTATAGATTTTATTGTCCCAACCATAGTACAAGAATTTTTGAAACTAAAAATGCTAGATTTATTGAGAATGGTGAAATAAGCAGGAGTGACGTTTCACAAAATGTGGAAATTAAAAAAGTTAGAATACAAGTCCCTTTGACTTGTGTTCCTACTACTCAAATCGTTGTTCCTCAAATTGTTGAACTATATAACAATCATGAAGAGCAACAAATACATGCTCCTAACATTCAACATGAACCTGTAATAAAAGAACCACAAGAAATAACATTAAGATGATCTCAAAGAGAAAGGAGATCTGCTATTCCGAATAATTATGTGGTCTATCTACAAGAGTTGGAAGATGAATTAGGAATTAATGATGATCCAGTTTCATTTTCACAAGCCATTAACAGTGCTAATGATAATAAATGGTTAGATGCAATAAAAGATGAGCTCAAATCTATAGAACATAATGGTGTTTGGGACCATAAATTGCCTGAAGGTTGTAAGAGAGTTAGGTGTAAATGAGTTTTTAAGACGATGACCCTCATGGCAACCTTGAACATTACAAGGCTAGATTTGTTGCTAAGGATTTTACTCAAAAAGATGGCATTGACTATAAGGAAATGTTCTCACCAGTTTCCAAGAAAGATTCTCTCAGAATTATCATGACACTAGTGGCTCATTATGATTTAGCGCTACATTAGATGGATGTGAAAACTACCTTTCTAAATGAAAATTTAGAGGAAAATGTATTTATGGACCAACTAATAGGTTTTTCAGTTGAAGGGAAAGAACACATGGTGGTAAACTGAAAAAGTCAATATACAGACTTAAGCAAGCTTCCCGTTAATGGTATCTTAAGTTTAATGATATTGTTGTTTCCTTTGGTTTTAAAGAAAACATTGTTGATCAGTGTATATATCTGAAGGTCAGTGGGAGTAAGTTTATCTTTTTGATTTTGTATGTTGATGAAATCTTGCTCGCAACTAATAATCTTGGTCTATTAAATGCGACTAAGAAATTTCTCTTTAACAACTTTGAAGTGAAAGATATGAGAGAGGCAAACAATGTGATCGAAATAGAGATATTTCAAGATAGATCCTAAAGACTATTAGGTTTGTCTCAGAAAGCATACATTAATAAAGTTTTAGAGAGATTCATAATGGATAAATGTTCAACGTCTCCAGTTCCAATTCAAAAAGGAGACAAATTTAGTCTCATGTAATTTCCAAATAATGATATGGAATGGAAACAGATGAAAGGAATTCCTTATGCATCTATTGCTGGGAGTTTGATGTATGCTCAAACATGTACAAGTTCAGACATTAGCTTTGCAGTTAGTATGCTTGGTAGATACTAAAGTAAACCAAGATTGAAGCATTGGAATGCTACAAAGAAAGTCTTAAGATATTTGCAAAGGACAAAAGATCACATGCTTACTTGTAGGAGGTTCGATCATCTTGAAGTAATTGGATATTCAGATTCATATTTTACTAGTTGTGTAGATACTAGAAAATCTACATTTGTCTATGTATATCTTTTATCTAGAGGAGCAATATCATGGAAGAGTGTGAAGCAGTCAATAATTACTGCATCCACCATGGCAGCTGCATTTGTAGCGTGCTTTGAGGCCATGGTTTAGGCTAAGTAGTTGTGAAACTTTATTTCAGGCCTTAGAATAGTCGACAGTATTGCCAGGTTGCTAAAAATTTATTGTGATAATTTTGCAACAGTTTTCCTTTCTAAAAACAACAAGTAGTCCATAGGTGCTAAACATGTGAAATTGAATTACTTTGTCGTTAAAAAAGAGGTTCAGAAATGTAGATTATTAATTGAACACATTAGCACTAATCTTATGATTGTTGACCCTTTGACTAAAGGATTACTACCAAAAATATTTATAGGGCATATTAACAATATGGGAATTATTGCTGAGTAGGCATTAATGCATATTATGATGACGTTTATGTTTTAATGTAATTGACATTTTGAGCTCATTATTGAATTTATTTCTGATTTATCAGTTTTTTTGAATGTGTATCTCGAATTGAATGGAATGATGATAACAGTTTTTTCTTAAATAGACATTATTTTTTTATCAATTATGTGTTTCCCATTTATTGATCATTTCATAGAGAAGGCTAACTTTGTAGTACATGGAAGGGAATATGTTATTTAAATCACATACAACCGTCATAACTCACTTTAGTTCTACTTCTTGATTATGATGAATGATGTATTCAATGTGTATTAAATTTAAATGACTTATGTAGATGACAATGTTACATGAGTCAAGTGGGAGAACGTTAGATTATTAAATATCTCATGTAATATATGTTTATAAAGTTTAATATCGACATGATGGGTGTGGTAGTTAAGATCAATTATGTGTTTCCCATTATTGATCATTTCATAGAGAAGACTAACTTTGTAGTACATGGAATGAAATATGGTATTTAAATCACATACAATCGTCATAGCTCACGTTAGTTCTATTTCTTGATTATAATGAATGATGTATTCAGTGCGCATTAAATTTAAATGACTTATGAAGATGAAAATATTACATGAGCCAAGTGGGAGAATGTTAGATTATTAATGTCTCATGTACTAAATGTTTATAAAGCTTAATACCGACATGATGGGTATAGTAGTTAAGATGTGGTTTTCTCAAAAACCACTTATAAACGTCCCCTCTTTTGGTCTTATTCTTGCCTACTAAGTTACTTCTGCCCATATAAGGAAAAAATACATAAGTGATGAAGAGAGGAGAAAGAATATAAACACAGAAGAGAATCCACATCACTTGATTTTATGGATCAAGGTATGATTACTTTACATGTAAGAATTATATATGTTTAAGATCCTGTATAATCGTATAATGAAGTGAAAGTTTAACAATAAGGATAGTACTGGGGATAGTAATGGTCTAGCTTGATTCTATCCCTTTAAGGCATAGCCTGAGTTTGACTCGAAATTTGATTGAGCTTTACCCACACAACCTAAGTTTAAGATGGAAATCTCATTCGAACTACCTAAAACGATATCATTTTAGGGCGAGGGCTTAAATCACTCAAGTTAGTCTCCCATAACTAAGTTCAGATTATCTTAGGCTTAATTTATTGACTTTAAGTTGTACCAGACAAGTTCTAGCCCTTTTATCATCAATAGTTGGTACACAGTAGTGATTGATAATGAGATCATTGTGATAGTAGAGATTGTTGTCGCACTCAATATCACTCACTTGAAGGGCGTACTAATACTAAAAGAGAAGCAGTTGTGTTTTTATACACTAAGAGATGCCGACATCATCTTAGGGGGCGCTTGGTTCACAGAGAGCAATAAAAATGAGAATGAAAATGAATATAGTGAGGAATGAGAACATATATAATCATTATAATTATGATAGTTGGTTAAGATGAAGGAATGATTACCATTACCATTGGTAGTAGTTGATTTGTTAAAAATGTTGAGAAATAAAAATTTGATAAACTTTTGTTTTATATCAAATTTTAATTGATTATATTTAATTTATGCACCATAGAATGTTTAAAATCAAGTATATTACGGTATTTCCTTTCCAATAACTCTTAAAGAAAAAAATAATCTAGTATTTTCTTGCATCAACATATCATTAATTACATAATATCCTCAAAATATAGTTTAATCGTCTAAAATATTGTATAATTCATAGACATAACCATAATATCCGCCATTCCATTGTTATAGTAAAATCAAGTAACATAGTTTAATACAATTTACATTCCTCTGATAATGCAAATGATGTAAAATATCATAGCTATACACAATGCCTTAACCAAAAGCCTTCAACTGATACAAAATAACAAGGTTAACACTACAAACTTTGTTTGTATCACAACAACTACAAAATAACCTAGTTAGGCAACATCAGTTTCATCATAAGTTCATAATACTTACAAAAATATTAATATGCTTCCTCAAATGATTCATAGATTAGAAGATGGATAGAGGAATCCAAGTACAAAAGACCTTTTTAAATAACTTGGCAAAGCGAATCAAACCTGAACTTTAACAGGATCATTACAAAATAAAACAACAATCTTACCAACATCCATTTGAGATATGACAATATTAAGAAGCTCACTGATGAGCTCCTACATCTTCTCATTAGTTAGGGAATCAGATTTAGACTCCACAATCAAAGCATTTATAACAACTGCATATTACGAGGCCATTTGCTCACAAATAAACTCAAATTTAATGGTGAAGCTATCTAACCTTGACTCAATAGTATTCTGAAGTGTAGCTAGTTTTTTTTTTTTGTAAGAACTTTCCTTTCTTAGTGACAAGTTTGTTTGCCTTTTTATTCCATGACTGCTTAAAGGAATAGCCAAGGATTCTTGTATATTAGATATCACAACAAGTTCATCTTCACTATCCGATGAAGAACATATTGTCATATTCTTTGGGCTGTTAGCCGTAGCAGTTGCTTCAGCTATATCCTCAACTTTGAATCTCGTCGCTCTATTTTTACCACACACCATGTCCAGTTTCCACAAATATGGGAATTTAAAGTTCTACATTCCAACTGCGTTCTTGTGATTCTGTAAAAAACAATTATAAGAAGAAGAAGATTAAAAATGGAATAACAAGAAATTGTTATAATTATGAGAAAAGAAACTACTAAAATAAGAGTTCAATTAACTTTTGAGTTAGATGTCCTTATCAAGCACCATTCATCAAACCATTGTTTCTCATAATTGATCTTATGCTCAACATCATCCCACTGATAGCCACTTTGCATACACATTTCAGAAATTGGATTGTACTTGTTTCTTAACCATTTAATCTTAAAGTCAATGTGGGGATCGACATCCTTATCAAAATTGGGAAAACATCTTGTGCACTTTAACCATGTAATTATTCTTAAATCCCCCATCTAATTTCCATAAAGGATCGCAAGCTAGTTCCTGCAAAACGTCGACCATAGCTTCAACCTCATCATCCAATACTGGTTATTCTGTCCCCTCCCACGGCCAGCCATAGCCATTCCTAATAAAAGTACGACAATGTAAGAGTTATCAAGGAAATAACATATAACAAAAATAACTTTGCTGAAAAATCTAAATACAACGATGTAATCTAGTAACTCACGAACACATAGCCAACCAAACAGAGATGTTCACATGGATGCATTTCAAAAGTAATCCAATAACTCTTAGTTGTATATTACTAATAGTAAACAAACAGAGATGTTCAACATTTAGGTACATTAATCAAAATCAAAACGTTTCAACAATCTAGTAAGCATATGAAACAAACATATCTTAAATTACTAATCTACATCATTGTCATTAGATCTAGTTGTCCATATATTATATATGTTGGTTGCCATATTATTCCTGAATGTCAACTACTCACAGTGGGACTAATTTGTGTAATTTATTCCATTTTATCGTCTTCATCACTCTCATCTTCCTCACTCTCCTCTTCATCTTCAGTGAATGAATCTTGTGGATCAAAGCTCATGAACTTACGAATCAAATTGTGTAAAAGGGAACAAGCCATTATAATGCGAACTTGGGTTTGAATTGAGAAGAATGAAGGGGAAGCAAGGATCTTCCATCTTCCTTTCAACAATACAAAACATCTCTCAATAACATTCGTTGCTTTGGAATGTTTCATATTAAAGTATTCCTTTGCCCTCTCCAGTCAATGGCAATTGAATTCATTGAGATGATAGCATTGCCCTCGCTACGGAGCAAGAAATCTATTTGCATTGCAATATCCACATTCAACCAAGTAATAACATCCTTCATAATTAAACTAAGAAGTTATGATTGAGCAGCATAACTCAAAGAGAAATGAAATTGGATATTGTAATAGAAATTTACCTTGAGGGACTCGTAGACCATGAGGCCTTGAGATCGCATCTCGAAGCATACGACCATTGTGTACAGAGCCCTCCCAACCAGGCAATATATTTATGAATTGCATGTTTAGGCAATAAACACATAAAATATTTGTTGAAAAACATCCTTTTCTTATGCGATATCGGGGTGTATCTTCATTAGGGGGTGTAACTTTAATTAGTGTCCCATCTAAAGCTCTTAGGCAACCCTACAAATTAAAACTAAAAGGTGATTTAACACATAAAAGTTATGATATTAATGTTATAGGTTAATTCTAATGTCCAATTACTTGAAAACATTTCTATATCTCATCTTGACAATTTTGAGTAATAGGCTCTGACTTCTTGAGCAAAATATAATGCAATCTTATAATTGCACAAAGAAGTTGATAGAATTGTTGACTTACAGTTTCTTTACTATTGAGAAAAAGTAGGCTTATTGTCCTCCTCGTTTTATAGTGAGCTAAGTTGTATATGAACATTGCTACAACTTCTTCTATAGATGTGTTCCTGGTGTCTTTTAAACCCCCGACATCTCTTACCACATCACACAATATCCTAAAGATTGCTCTATCTATACAAAGTTTACTAATGCAGGCATTATCACAATCTATGGTCAATCTAAACATCCATCTCATTCTATCAATCATTTTTTCTTCCTTTGTTTTAATTTGACGGACCTTATCTTGAAGGTACAAACAATAGATAACATAATGGATAGCAAATAAGAAAACCATCATATTATTTGTTGTTTGTTAAAGTATCAAAAGTTGCTTTAGTTTGTGTCGTCGTTCGCTAATAAGGGGTAAGTCATGTTGATCTACATTAAAAAATTTAGAAAATAATTGTCCAACGTATAGATAGGGCATGTTGAAAAGCTAGGTAATAGCAGTGAAAAAGAGATAAAACAATAAGCTAGGTAAACCCCCGACATCTTTTACTATATCACACAATATTCTAAAGGTTACTTTATCCATAAGAAGTTCACCAATGCAAGCATCATCACAATCCATGGTCAATCTAAATATCCATCACATTCTATCAATCCTTTTTTCTTCCTTTGTTTTAATTTCATGGACCTTATCTCGAAGGTACAAATAAATGATAACATAATGGATGGAAAATAAGAAAACCATCGTATTATTTGTTGTTTGTTGAAATATCAAAATCAAAAGTTGCTTTAGTTTATGCCGTCATTCACTAATAGAAAGTAAGCCATTTTAATCTACGTTAAAAAAATATAGAAAGTAAATGTCCAGCATATCGAATTTCTCACAAATGTAAAACATATCAAATTTCTCACAAATGAAAACTTGAATGATGCAGCGAGTCAGGGGACATTGCTAAACTGAAAACAGTTGATAGATTAAATAGCAACCAGTGCTGAGTTATTCACTTTTTCCATGCATTCTTCTAAGACTAGCTAATAACCTTCTCATTTGCACAAGTTCAAATTCCAAAAGTAGTAATTTTCCCTTCATGTACACTAAAAAAACCAAAAGATTGTTGTGTACTAAACTATACTTGCATTTACAAGATAAAATGGAGGATCTCATTCTTCTCCATTTCTTTTCTGTGTTCATCAGTACCAAGACAAGACTTAAACCAGAAACTCAAGAGACATAATGACAGACAAAAGAACATGAAACAAAAAGAAAAAGAAAACCCAAATTGCATGTAATAGATTAAACCATATTTAGCAAAACGAAACTATAAAATCTAAGAAAATGAACTTTCTTTCTTCATATTATACCACAATTGGAAGTAGGAGAATAGCAAAACATGCAAGCCCAGGCCTTAGAAAAACTTTCAACTTTTTACTCTTTTCCTACTCTACTGTACCTGAACTTGACGGGATTCTTAAAACCCAGAAAACAAAGAACATTAGAGTAAACTTACACATAACCAGAATTCAATCTTTCAGCCATCATTTGGTCCAACTATCTCACATACAATAACGTGCTTGTCCTGAGTCAAATCAGAATCCATATATAATTATAGTTGTGGTTTTTGATACAAGATAGTTAACTCTAAAGGACTTCCAAATGAACAAGTTACTGGTTTTTATGAGGCATAAATAAGAGGAAATAACAATGACATAAACAAGGACACTAGTAAACAAGCTGATATATCACCTAAGGAAAGTTTTTGGTCACAGAACACGAGATACAGCGTGTCATCATATATGTCATGAAGTTGATGACGATCATATATTACCCTCTTGGGTAGGATTATAAAAGAAGGAAAAAAAAAAACCTCTGATTACCTTCAGGTGTCCTGAAGACCAGTAAGAAGATTAAGATGGCAGCTATACAAGCAAATAAACAAACATAAATTGATTTTAACAGTCAGCCCAAATTTAGGTTTAATGCATCAGCTTTAAAAGAATACCCCTTTTACATATGCTTGGGCCTCGTAATATTCTTATACATCCATATTGTAGGGATTTATACTACAACTCTATTAATTACTTAACATCAAATTCTTTTCAGTTACAAAATGCATATTGTGTTCATCATCATTATCATCATTACCTAATCCGAAATCTCGCAACAAAGCGGAATCTGGGGAGGTCTGATAGTATATAGCTTTACCCCTATATAATAGAGAGACTAATTCTGATAGACTCACATGTGAATGTGACGATAAAAAGTGATGCAGATTATAAGAATAGATATAAAAATTCATATGTTAAAAGAGTAGATGGTACAAAATGCACACACTGTGTTATTTTACCAAAAAGGTATTTGCCACATACAACAATCCAGAGATTCAACAAACCCATTCAAAACTGACCTCCATGATTCATTTCCTTCAATTGATCGAACAAGCCAGGCTTTTTAATGATTCTTAAAAGGAAAATAGAGAGAAAAAGAGAAAGGAAGCAATAAAAGAATTCCCATCTCCATCAATGTTTCGTTTCAACTTGATTGGATAGAAATTCTTGAAACTATGGTAATATTTTTGTTATATCTCATAATCAACTAAAACGAAGAACTTGGAAATAATAAAACTTCAAAAGTTTGAAAATAAAAAAGAGGACAATCGTATCATCTTCCCTATAACAAAAAAAGCCCGAAACAGGACAAGCAAAAGAAGACAATTGTATCATCTGAACACGCACGCACCATATGAATGTATTCCAATAAGCCAAAATACAGTCAATCAATATTGTAGAAGAAATGAAACAGACAACCAGAGAATGATAACAGAAAAATAATTTATGGGCACAAATAATCGATTTCTACAAGAATAAAAATTCAGACAAAACCAATTACTTGAACATAACAAAATGGATAATTTCGATTCACTAATGCAAAGATAATCCTTACCTTTTATAGGAATCGAGGGTTGGGATAGAGGAGTAAAGTCTAAACTTGTAAAGATTGAAGAAAACCCAAAGAAACCCATAAAGCCCCAAACAAGAAGCAATTGATTAATGAAGAATTGTAGCAGAAAATAGGAGGTTGAGACTCACATCCTCTGTTCCGCCTATTTTGTACCTATTCTGCACTATAAAAAAAATGTCGACATTTTAATAAAAAGTAACATTGAAGCCAAGCGCCAAGTCAATGTCTCCTCCTTCTTCTTAATAGACTTGGCTCCGTATAAAAATTAATTTATACGATTTTTTTAAATTAAATATATTAATATGACTTTAATTTAAAATTAATTTAAAGTTGAATTGTAATTAATAAAAAATAAGAAAATATTATAATTAGTTATTATTATTAAATTTAATTTATTTTACTGATTGTTATACTTATTAAATTCTT
>JANZXR010000003.1:29950471-29991122 GCA_027575705.1 Erythroxylum echinodendron
ATGAATAGTATTAGGCTTATGTCATCAAGTACGTGACTTGATAGTAAAACCATAAGTATTATAATACTATTCTAAACTGTCCCTGATCGATTATTATTTGTAGAACAATAATGAATTAAGGCTAGTATGTGTTCTGATTGATGATCATGTTTTACGGATTATAGATATAAGTTATCAAATCAGATACATAGATATATGTTAGAGAACATATATTGGACTGACCCACAGAAAGAACATTACATGGTTTCATGTCATTAGTGATTCTCAATATGGTTTGACTTTAGTTCTTTGACCTGAAGTCATCATGGTTCCCCACATGAGGAATTAAGTGTTTTGACATTAGACTAAGTTATCTTTAACCGAATAACAAGTAGTCTTATGTTGGACATTAAATGAATCATGCGGCGGGATGCAAATGATGTAGATGGGATTTGTATCTCTCTTAAATGAGAAAGATATCATTTGGGCCTCTTGATAAGTATGACTGTAGAAATGCATGGTCGTGCTCAAATAAATTGATGAGGAGTCATCAATGTCATTTGTTATAGTCACTCAACTTGGGAATCAAGAAACTATGATTAATCAAAGGTTGACATGTACCATACCTTATAATTAATCTTGATATCGTGTTACAAAGGGACTGAGTTTGTAACTATGTTTACAGATTAACTCAGATTACCAATCCTCATTTGATTTGGGTAGTCATAATGTCTTGCTAAAGGCCGCTTATGACTTATGAGCCTTTAAGTGTGATCAAGCCCATTGCTAACATCAAATGAGCCTATAGGATCGCACACAAAGAGTGATGTGATTTGGGCTTATTCTCTTGGACCTAATTTATTAGACACTGAATAAATCTATGTGGATATATTTATTAGGTTAGATTGAATTAAGTTGTCGAGCTTTTATTATATGAGATATAATATTAGCCGAAACTTATTGGGCTTCCATAATCTTGATGGATTTAGGATTATATATTCTTATTCTTAATAGGTTTAAGATTAGGATATTCCTATTCCTATTAAAATAAGATTGTCCTATTCTTGTTAGAAATAGAGATAAGGGCTTCTCTATAAGTAGAGGAGTTATGTCTCATTAGAATACACACGAAAAGCCCTAGGACCCATTCCTTTTCTCTAGAGAAAAACTATGCGGTGTTCTAAAGTGTTTTAGAACGTGTTAGCACACATTAGCCACTGCCCGGGTCGTTCATCCTCGTGTAGATACTGATAGACGACGTTCGCGAGCTGTTGCGTCAAGATATCTGAAAAGAATCTCAATTTGCGCGTTTTAAGAGGTAATTCTGTACACTTCTTGTTGTGAAATTTCGGTTAACTAAGGCACAAGACCCGAAGTCCTATAGTCCATTCCGCTGCGTATTGTGCATTCCCGGGCCATAAGCGATCCAACAAATTTGACCAGGAGATAACATTAGCTGTTTATTTGAAGATGTTTGGTAAAATTAACTATTTAGTATTTACTATTTATGTGTAAAATAACTTATAAGGACATGATTTATAAAGACATGAGTATTATATCTTAGTATTTCTTTGAATATTCTCATAGAATTTAGATATAGCAAAAAAAAATTAACACTATCATTTCAAAGTTAAAGGAAGACGTATATAATGAGATAATAACTCTTTGTATATTCGACTCAAATTTGATATTAATTAAACTTCAAAAAATGAAATTAAAAATATTAAATTTAAATAATAAACTCATTATCTTTACTCTTATCTCTATCTCTTTGAATAATTTGTACTAAATTTTGGATATTAGAGATGACAATTTTTAGCCCATAGCCTAAATTTAGTTGTTTTAAATGTGGTGGCTCATAGGCGAGATCCAGGGTCAGACTGACCTAAGACTCAATTATTCTAAACAAAATAACATCGTTTTACTTAAAATAGTTAGACGTCGGATAAGGTTGGCCCGGGCAAGTCAGGCTTTTATCCGATTAAAAAAATGTTATATAATTTTTATTTTAAAAATTATTTTAAAATATAGGTCAACTCTATTGTCATCCTTATTGGATATAATAATCTTTGGTTCCTTTTAACTTCTTAGCACTCCTCGTTTGAACGTTTTCAAAGTTGAGTTCAATCAACTAATTACTAAATATAATTATTAGCAAAAACTTTTCAGTCCGTCCAAAAACGGCTGGTAAGCCATTTACCGATCTAGGGCCAAAGTAAATCGCAGACAGGTACGAAGAATAGACGCGGCTAGTTATTAAACTTGTGAGTTATGACAGTTTGGTGAGGAAATGAGGTGAAGACAGCCAGCAAAAGTTTGGGTATAGCGACAGACCGACCGCCCCCGGATAGAAACATTCGAACCAACGGCCATGTCGTGTCTTACGTTAGCCTTACCATGCACATGCTCTACTTGACAATCCATTTGAGATTAGACAGTAACTGTAACTCACACACGTGCACTTGGCATGCTTCAAGCTTTTTGATTTCCTACTTGTCATCAACGTCATTGGTTGTACTGGGAGGCCAGGTGGGTCCTGCTTGTTACTGTATTAAACCAACTTCCTTGTTTTGGTCAGACGAAGGAACGCAGAATAGAATCTGTTTCTACAGCTACCATGTCAATGTAAGTCAGAAGCTTTCAGCAGCCTCTCTTCGCAGCTTTTCGTAGTTCCAATTTTCAGTGCTCCTGTAAGTTCTAAGCTGTAGATTTTTTATTCTGATCCCCTGGAATCCGATAATTTTTGCCATACTCTCTTTTGTAGCTCTATCTTCTCTGTTTCTTACTATGCTTCTGTCCTTTTTGTTTTCCCTGTTCCATAAAAACTGATACTGATTAGCTTAAGTTGCAATAGTTGAACTCTGTATTAGTGTTTTCCAATTCAGAAAGTGGGTTCAGTTTTTTTAACCCTATTTTGGTTTTGACATGCCAGGACAGTATCTTCATTCACTTTAAGGGGGTTGTCATATGATGGTTATAGACATCATGATCTGAAACCATCTTGCTTCTACTGATTCATATTACTTTGGTAAAACCAAAGGTACTAACATCTTGCTTGTACTGATTCAGATTATTTTGAGAAAACCAACGGTATTAAGTCCATTTAGCAGAGGAAGCTATATGGGGTTGACCATGGATGTGGTCTCTAGAGGGCATGTTGTTGCCTTGTGTTGGCTATGCGTCGAAGTGGTAGGTTTAGTGAATGGGATTGGAGTGAATTGGGGGACACAAGCAACTCACCCTTTGCCAGCTTCAACTGTGGTGAGGATGCTGAAGGACAACGGGTTTCAGAAGGTTAAGCTTTTTGATGCCGATTCCACATCCTTAAAAGCACTCGGCAATTCTGGAATCCAAGTTATGGTGGGCATTCCAAATGACATGCTCTCTACTCTGGCCAGCAGTGTAGAAGCAGCTGAGAAATGGGTTTCCCAAAATGTCTCCACTCACATCTCTTCCAATGGTGTGGACATCAGGTAACTATTTTTACTAACTCTTTCTATCGTCCTCTTTACTTTCTAGTTTATTGTTTTGAGTTTTTCACTACTAATTAATACATGCGACATGGTTAACCAAAGGGGTTGATTTGGAAATTGATTGAGACTGAGGAACACAAGAAGGCATTTGGTTTAGGTGTTTATGTTTTAGTTAAAGCCTGTACTGCAAGTCTAGGTAATCAAAAAAGGTTCTGTGGTTAACATTAACTGAAACATGCTTTACTCAACTCTATTTTGTTTCAATCAACTCTTGCATTTGGAACCACTAGACGGTAATTTCTGTCGCAACAAGGCATTTCTGACAAGGATTAGCTATCTGAACCCAGAACAGAACCACTAGAGTGAGGGGCGATGAACATGTCAAATACATTCAACCACCGATACTGTGGATGTTCACAGCATGGCTTTTGAAATGGTTCCTTAGGAAAGTCTTTGTTAAACCCATCAGCAAGTTCTGTTTCTAATGGAATTGAATACATATTAAACTTGAAACTGGTGCTTATCTACGCATCCAAATGGGTCACATCAGGAATCGCATAAGGGTAGATGTGGAGAATTTGACATGAAGCCAGAAAAGAGAGGCGCAATTTCTGAAAATCCTTGACCAGCTTTATTATGGTCTGATAGATGACTAACCCTCCAATCTGACACTGAAGACTATGCATTTAGAGCATCTGTATTACTTGAGGGGAATTACAATCTTAAGTTGCCTTTTCTCTTGTCACATAAGGTCAAAAACATGAAAAGAATCGGCTCATATTAGGATTGACCCATTAACAAGGATCATGGGAGATTTTAGTCAGCGACAGACTAATACATGAAATTAGATCTCATGAACAGATCACTCATAAGAATTTATGTTGGAGCAGCTGAGCTTGAAATTGGAAGTTCATTACACATTTTAATTGATCTCAAACTATCAAATACAGAAAATGAATTGCAGTTGTGTGTGTGTGTTTTTTTTCATCAGATTCACCATTAATTTGAGTTTTCAAAGGTATGTTGCAGTTGGAAATGAACCATTCTTAACAACATATAACGGAAGCTTTCTGGGAACAACTCTTCCTGCGCTCCAAAACATCCAATCAGCAATAATCAAAGCCGGACTAAGCACTCGGGTGAAAGTCACTGTCCCTCTTAATGCAGATGTATATTCTAGTTCATCAAGTCTCCCTTCTGGTGGTGACTTCCGGCCAAACATCCGTGATCTCATGTTATCAATTGTTAAGTTCTTGAGCGACAATGGTGCTCCATTCACTGTCAACATCTACCCCTTTATAAGCCTCTATAACGACCCAAATTTTCCCGCTGGCTATGCATTCTTTGACGGCAACTCTTCCATAAATGACGGCGGAACAATCTACACCAACGTGTTTGATGCAAATCACGACACCCTTCTATGGGCTCTACAGAAAAATGGATACAGCAACCTGTCCATCATTGTTGGAGAAATTGGATGGCCTACAGATGGAGACAAAAATGCAAACTTGAACTATGCTCAGCAATTCAACCAGGGTTTCATGAACAAAATCAAAGCAGGGAAGGGTACTCCATTGCGTCCTGGTCCCATGGACGCCTACTTGTTCAGTCTTATAGATGAAGATGCCAAAAGCATTGCTCCAGGCAACTTTGAGCGTCACTGGGGACTATTTTACTTCGATGGACAGCCCAAGTATGCGCTTAATCTTGGAACATCAAGCTCCAATGCCTTAGTAGCAGCAAGAAACGTTCGCTATTTAGCTCAACAATGGTGTGTTATGTCCTCGTCAGCTAGCCTCGACGACCCACAAGTGGCACCAAGCGTGAGCTATGCATGCAGCTTTGCTGATTGCACCTGCTTGGGTTATGGAAGCTCTTGTGGAAATTTGGATGCAAGAGGCAATATCTCTTACGCATTCAATGATTACTACCAGCAAAATAATCAGCTTCAAAGTGCTTGTCAGTTTCCAAACCTTTCCGTAATCACCAACAATGATCCATCTACTGGAACTTGCAAATATAGGATCATGATCCAGACAGACACCAAAAGTCTGGGACTTGGAGCCGGAGTATTGTCTTCGAGGCCTCTAACTCGGGTGCTGCTTATTTTCATGTTTCTAGCTACAGTATTGTAAATGTTTCAGCTTCTGTTTTAGTGTGAATGAATTCTTTCTAATTCATTTCTAAGAGTGGCCAAGTTGACTTCATTTTCATGTTTCTGTCTATACTGTTTGTAAATGTTGCTATTAAAATTATAAATTGATCTATTTATGTCTGGTATAACTAATTTTAACAAATTTATATAAATTTATCTATTTATGTGTAAATATGGTATAACTTTTACAAAATCAATCATATAATAATTAAATATAATTAAAAAATTTTCATTACTATTATTAATATTTGATATCAAACACTGATATAACTATTAGCTTCTATGATCTTATTTTTAATGCTCGCGTACCAAACATATAAAATAAGCAATTTCATTCTTATTTCGATTCGTTATTGGTTACTAAACGAGACTTTACTAGGTGTTTGGTTTGAGCACATGGTTAGTTATGGATATGAGTATAATAGTAGAAGAGAATGTGGATGGATATAAAAAATAAAAAAATGATGTATGGTTTGTATCTGCAGGCGCAGAACAAAAAATTCCTTCGTTAATGAGACGCGATAAAGCAGGATGGGAGATTGTAAGGAATTAAGAGATGATAAGGAAGTAAAGAGAATAGTAAGGCAAAGGCTGATGATAAAAGAGTAAAAAATAAACGTGATAAAAATTTAGATTGGAATGAAAATTCGATACCCACCCTCTTGGTGGGTTAGTAGATTCCCAAATTTTAATGGGATAAATCCATTCATTTAGAATTGAAAATTTCAAAGCAAATATTGTTTTTTACAATTATTCCATTCCTTTGTTCCCCAACCCTTAAACCAAACGTTCCCTTAGTGTTTCTATTAGCTTAGATAACTTAGTAAAAAAAATTGATTACTCATTACATAGAAATTATCAAAAATTAAGATTAAATCCTTAGTGTTAAGATCTTAACTAAATCCTTGCAATATCCAAATTTACAAATAAACATAATTTTTCATAGATGCAAATAGTCTTTGATAGATGTAATAAAAGAAATATAAGAATCACTGAAAATTTTCATTTTTTTAGTTAATTGTATTTTAGAATTGAAAATTTATTAAATTCCATAACTTTAACTATAGCTATAATAGCAACCAAATGTAAATATAATTTATAAGTTAGCTTCATTTACTTATTTCATTAAGATGATTGGTGTCAATCCTTACATATGTAAGGTTCGACACCTCATTAAACTTATATATAAGTAATCTATAAAAAGTTAATTATTGAAAAACAATGAGAACTTCTTGTTTTGGAAACAAAATTTAACTGTTCTCATAGCCGGTTGCTATGATTAAGAAAAGCACATATCATGTTGATTTGCTTTTCTATTTTCTAAAATTAAAGATGACAACGGATTGTCACAACAATATCGAAATAAATGTTTTATTAATTGCTTTCCTTTTTTTCGACAATAAGTTTCTTTTTTCTCCCCTTTCACTTTAAGAGCTCTCTCTCTTTAATCTCCATATCAACAATCATCCATTCTAGTTGTTAACGTATGGAACTTAAAAAAAAAAAAAGTCAATTAATTATTAGTAATATAACTTATATAACAATATATATATATATAAACTGCAGAGAGTAGAAAAGAGAGGAGAACAATCCCAGCCATTAATAAAATAGACGGTAAAATGAAATTTTGTAGTCGTCTATTTCATTCATCCTTAATATATATATACTTAAAAGATCTTTAAACTAATATAGCATTTCTTTGTTCTTCATGTTGAACAAGTAAAGCAATACGAAGGAAAGGAAAGAAAATAAATATAGTGAAAGATTTGGTGAATGTAATTGCTAATAAACAAAATTAAAATGACGAAGAACGCTAAAACTATAACATATTTAAAAGCAAAATTAATTATTTTTAAATTTTGTTGCCAACAACCAAATAAAAATTTGCAGTGTATAAATCTCATTTATAGCATTGCATATACACACACAAATATATAAATACATATGCCTACTCAAATTTTAAATGAATTCAATTTAAGTGATGCTATACGACCATTGCCTTAATAATAGAGTAAACAAAGTTGACTTCTCAATTATATTTGACATAATTAATACTTCATCGATTTGATTGCTATTTCTTGTAATTTTAATTGGTAGTGCAAAAAGTGGCTTCAAATTAAAATATAACTTACCCTATTTTTTATTTAATAAATAAATTAGTTAAATAACTCCTCTTTTGTATATATATTTGCATATATTATCATGTGGATAAGTGACTATAAATCCTTAAATAATTAATTTTAATTTAAATTATTTACAACATTGTTACTGACACATTTTATTAATGAATTTTTCTGAAAAAATAAATTTCTTTCCTTTTAAGCTTTTTATTATAATCTCCTTATTTTCGTATTTTACATTACTCGTTTCTCTCATAGACTCTTTATTGATTTTTAGTTATTCACTTATTATTACCAATTATATGAAAATGAAAGTAATAACGTGAGCAAAAATAAGGTAGGCAAGCACGAAAAGAATCTTAACATCACACACACTTAAAATCTAATCATATTATTAAGTATAATTAAAAGTAACTTATGGGTGAGTATTGGAGCAAGTGTTAGAGTTTTTCGTTTGTAATCGTAAGATCACAGGTTTAAATTATATAAACAATTTCTTTATAAAAATACGAAGGAAAGCTATATACATTATAACTTTTTTCAAACTTTCATGAAGAGAACTTTGTGCACTACTTACTTTAACATTTTAAAAGTGACTTATTAATCAAATATAAGTTAGATGTATTAATTGAAGAATAATTCAAATTTTTATCTAATTTTTTATTAAGTAAAAAAGATAAATTGAATATTTTTATCTTTATTAATACGTTGAACTTGATTCGACTATGTAGAATGTTACTGAAAGAACTATAGATTATAAATACTTGTCATTTAAAATAATAAAAATTCTTATTTATATTAAATTGATTAAATGGTGATAACAAAGCATTTAGTATATATTAATTAATTTACATCAAATAAATTTAAAAAGTTGTTGGAGTTAAATTTAAATTTAATATTTTTCTTTATAATGCTATTTTAAATTTTTATTAACCATTTTTTTAATAATGATTTCAGTAATTACTTGTGAACTAATTGCCTTTACGATGATGTATACCTTCATTTGAAAGTAATTGATATTTTTATATTACAATAAGTTGTTACTTATCAATACACGTTTACACATAAATGTTCATGTAAAATTAATTTAAACGGTATTCTAATATTGATTTTTGGTCTTATGTAAATTAAATATTGAGGAGGAAGTAATTTGAAATAAATAATGAAAATAATATGATAACGTTATCAAATTTAATTATTTCATATTTAAATCTATTAGATGCTGTTATGATTTTAAAAATAATTTATGTAAATATTGATTAAAGTTATGATTTTCAGCTTAATATTTCACAAAAAGGTTTAAATAAATTCTTGCTGTTATCTTTGTTATTATTTTTGTATCTTATTATAAACGTAATGAGTATTTTTTTTAAGTAGTACTCAAAAATTTATAATGATTACAGTAACCTTTATGTAACTAAAATTGTGCAATTAACATATAACGAATCACATCTGTTAAATTTAATGGTCATTTGAAAATAGCTTGTTTACTAATTAAGAGTAATGTTAATGAAAAATCATATAGGTCAATTATTTCGCAAACTGTCCAATTTTACGTGATCGTCTCTAACATAAAAAATCCAAAAATCAATCAAAAGAAAAATAACAAATGACACCAAAAATTTGATAACGAAGTTCAACACTCCTTGCCAATGTTTGCGAGGCCCTCACTCAGATTAATTCTTTCACCGAAGTATAATAGAATTACCTACGGTTTTACTGAATCGACACTACTCAACCCTCGACATTATCACCCAATCTCACTTCCCATGAAAGTTTTAACTCCCAATAACACAACCGACTCATGTTAACCTTAATAGAAGATTTTTCTCAACAATCTTATAACTAAAGAATACTAAATAAATAACTCAAGTGATTAAACAAAATTTAATGTAAATAAAAATATTTGAGAAAGAGACAAAAAACAACTTCCTAATTTTTTTGGTTCTTCTGAAGATTAATCTGATAGTTGTTAACCAATGACACTAGCTACCCACTCTACTGCTGCCTTGAAATTTTTTGTACTTCATTACCACATGATTGGTTCACGTAAAAGCCAAAGGACAATCATAGCTACACCAACAAAGTCATCAACACCACCCTGGCTAAGAAAACAAACACGGCAGTAGACACTCGCAGCAACAAGGAAAAACATCAATGACGACAACTCAAGGAAGACACAAGCCAAAGACACATTCAACCAAGATAATGTAATTTACCAAAGAGTCTTTACTAGGTAGAGTTCTTCCCACATCCAATATCAACAACAACAACCAACACTAAAACACGCACCCAACATAAATCACTTTATCTTCTCACCAACAATCAGCCGCAGGTAAACACACACTCACCATAAATCACTTTATCTTCTCACCAACAATCAGCCGTATGTTTTTTACTCACTCAAAATCAATTCATCATTAACACCCAACAGCGCATCAGTTGTATGTTTTTACTCCGTCAAAATCAATTCGCCATTAACACCCAACACCACATCAGCTGCTGCAAATTTGTAAGACCACTTAATTTAAAATAGAATTTTCAGCAATGTCCTTCATCATACACATCTATTCAAGATATAATTCTATTCTATCTAGAGCATTATTCAACTAGGTTTTTGAATCCAAGATAATATGAAATATGCCAATATAGAAAAAATGCCAAAATAAAATAAATAGATATATTCAACATATAGTTAATAGTTAATATATAGATTACAATATCTTAATTATTTATTTTGGACATTATTTGATAATTGAACTTAATTGAGTTTAAGTGGAACTCTTCCCAGACAAGTTTGATAAGTTTAAAATCCTACTTAAGATGGGATTTGATAATGGTTATCTTTTGAAAATCTAACTTAATATTTTGGCAGCTGATTAGGTTAAGATATGAATCTATATTTGTTGATTTCCACGTGATTTGTGTGGCTACGATTTTTGGTGATTATGTGAAATCCTTATGGCAAATCACGTGATTAGTGTGGCTGAGATTTTTGGTAATTATGTAAGATCCTTGCAGCTGCATTTTTCTAAAGTTGTCACTGTTAATTAGGAGTTATGAAGCTGGCCAAGTTTATGTTGATCATTAATCCATATATTACAACAGAGTTGTTTTCTTTGGTCTGTGCAATTTAGTGGGTGTTTTTTAACAGTTGCGTTTTACTTGAGTTATCATTGTTTATTAGAAGTCAAAGAAACTATTTTTTTCATTAGTGTTTTTGAGTGATTTTTGGAAGTTGATTTTTAAAGATTTTTTCAAATTCGGAGTTGCATTTTTTATTCATCGTGAGTGATTTTCTGGGCTATTTTTGTAGCATGTTTTTGTGAAAAAACTCTATTGTCTTTCGTTAAAAAGTTGTAGAAAATTTTTTGTTGAGGTTAACATGAGTCTATCGTGTTATTGGGTATGAAATACTTTCACTAGTTGTGAGGATGAGGGATAATGTCAAGGGTTGAGTGGTGTCGACTCAGTAAAGCCTTATATAAAACTATTATCGTTAGTAAAAGTATTAAGATGGGTGAGGGCCCCGTAGACGTTGGTAAGATGTGCTAAACTACGTTAACAAACTTTGGTGTTGATTTACATTTGTTTGATTAATTTTTCTATTTTTGATTGTTCTAGAAATGACTGCGATCAAATCAAAGATTTTGCGAAACTACACCCCTTCGAAAAAATTTCAATTGGTATTAGAGCGGGTCACCAAATCAGAACTTGAAACATCAAGTTGGTCCAGATATGTGTTTTGCAATTATGACTATAAAATAAGGGGCATCAATCATTAAGGCACCGTTGTTAGATGGTTAAAATTATCCTTTGTGAAAATCACGGATGAGAGTATTCATTCAGGCACAAAGAACAAAAATATGGAATTCAATCTTAAATGGCTGGACACATCCAATGACGATTGATGAAAAGGGAGAAGTAGTGCTTAAAGATGAATCCGAGTGGGCAAGGGCTAAAGAAGAGAGACCGATTGGAAATTCTCAAGCCCTGTATGCCATTTTCAGTGTCGTTGATGAAGGTCGCTTTGTTATGATATTAGCCTGTGCTTCGGTGAAAGAAACGTAGGAACTACATATGAGGGATTGAAATCTGTGACAACATCGAAACTTTAGATGTTGGCTATGAGATTTGAAGAGTTAAAGATAGACGAGAGTGAAACTATTGGAGACTTTTATAAGAGATTGTGTGACATAACAACTCCGGAAGAAATACTCTAACCTGAAATTGGTTAAGAAGATATTGAGATCGTTACTTCCGAGGTTCAAATCGAAAATCGCAGCAATTAAGAAAGCTCATGATATTAATAAATTGTTATTGGATAAGGTAATTAGAATTCTTACAAATTTTGAGATGAATTTGTTAAGAGACAAATAAGAGAGGAACAAAGGACTGGAATTACAAGCCTAGATTGGTAAAGTCGTGAATGATTTTGAAGATGAATCCGATGAGAATGAGGATATGAAGTTATCGACAAGAAATTTCAGCAAGTGATTAAAGAAAGTGAAGAAGGATAGACCCGAATTTAGACATAATGATGGAAGTTCATCAAATAGTCGCTTCAAACAACAAGCTAAAACTAAAAATAGTGAAAGAAAAGTAAAGAAAATTCAATATCATGACTGTTAAGGCTTCAGACACGTGTAAGCGGAATGTGCTAATACCTTAAAGAAGAGAAAAAGGAAGTCTTATACGAGCACTTTGAGTGAGAATGAATTCAAAAGTGAGTATGGTAGTGAAGAAAAAGTTGTGAGTAATGCTGCGTTAATTGCTTTATAAAGTAAAAGGCTAGTTACTTGTTTAACAACAACCAAGAAGGAAGAAACTGATGAGAAAAACATGGATAAGTCAGAAAATCTCAAGAAAAATGCAGTTGAATCAGCTTAAAATCTAACCTCAGATTATGATAGTGATTCAAATGACAAAAAGGAAGATATCTATAAAGCCTATGAGTTAATGTATGGAAAATGGGTGCAAACATGTAAGAATAATGAAAAGCTAAAGAAAGAAAACTCTTTTATCAAGAACGTCATTCAAGATTTAGAGAAGAAATTGTTGTCTACAATAGATGAGCTTAATGAAATAAAGTTGACGTTGATTGGTATGAAAAATGGAATAAGAATGCTAAATAAAGGTACTGAAAAATTAGAACAATTGTTGGAAATTAGTAAGATTAAAGTAGATCTCCAAGGCATTGGTTATAAAGGTGAATATTCTAAGCCTAATGATGAGAAAAGTGGTGCGATCAGATCTGTCCAAGGAGAAATCTCAATGAAGAATCAGAAGTTTATACTTACATATCACTTTTGTGAGGTTATCGGGCACATAAGGTCGAAATGTTACAAGTTATTACAAATGATATTTCAAAGAGCTCAAAACTGAAAATCTATATACTCACTGTTAAATTTCCAGCAGCAACAACCTATATTACTGAAGCATACTTGGGTTAGAAATGGTCAATTATAAGCACAAAGACAGTGAAGGGAAAATAAGAAATTGTCCAGATTTATAGTTAGTTGCTACTGTTAAAGAAACTGGTCAGATAGAGGATTTGTTAGTTACTTCTGAGGGAGAAACCAACCAGATATCTGATGACAAAGTTAATGTGACGAGGAATAAACCCATATTTGAATTTCTTCAAGGAGTACAAGCACTGTGTGCTTTACATTTTTAAAGTATAATTTGATGTTGTTTCTTGAAAAAAAAAAGAAGTTTGAAGGAGTTAGCATTTAGACTTTTTGAGTTTTTATTTATTGGTTTTCTAAGGTTCAGTTGATTGGTGTGTGTCTGGCTTTTACTTACTTGTTGAGTAGTATATTTGATGTAAACGTGAGGCTCTGTTTGAGAATTTGATAATTGTGCTTTTAGATTTTGATTTACGGAGTTATAACAAAAAATGTTGATGCTTGGTTGGAGACCTATAAAAACAGTCGAGTTTTTTTATAATTTGGACCTTTCATGTTTCATTGTAGTTTCTCTCTATATTGTGAGCTATATGAGTGTGGGTAATATGGCAATATGCTGTCACGTGCTTTATGTGAGGAGGAGATTGATTATGTTTGATTATGATTCGTTAAATGCATTTTTGAGGTTTCTGAATTTAATTAGTCGTTTGTAGATGACTTTGATGTAAGTAATGATGTTTTGGCTAGTGTTTTGACTGATGGTAAATTGTCATCTTGGCTTACTTATGATTTTTTTGCTACACTTATTGTTAATTCTAATGCCTCTTTATTCGCTGAGATTGATCACATTAAAGGCATCCTTCATCTTGGCATTATTTTGTCCCAAGGGGGAGATATCAAATTGTTTTTGGTGACTGCTCGATTCAAGAGGAGATTTCAAGATATATACGTGACTATTCGTCTTCTTTTTCGCATCTTTTTGTCCCAAGGGGGAGAATAGATCTTATTGACTGATTAAGGGGGAGTTCTTGTGTGAGTTCTCATGTAGTTTGTGACTTTGATGTTATATGTCCAATTATTTCCTTTAGGGGAAGATTCTCACATGTGACAAATAATGCCAAAAAGGGGAAGATTGTTAAGATATAGGTTACAATATCTTAATTATTTAATTTTGGACATTATTTGATAATTAACCAATTTAAGTGGGACTCTTCCAAGACAAGTTTGATAAGTTTCAAATCCTACTTAAGATGAGATTTGATAATAGTTGTCTTCTGGAAATCTAACTTGATATTTGGTGACTGATTGGGTTAAGATATGAATCTATCTTTGCTGATTTTCACGTGACTTGCGTGGTTGAGATTTTTGGTGATTATGTGAAATCCTTGCAGCTGATCACATAACTTGTGTGGCTGGGATTTTTGATGATTATGCGAAATCCTTGCAACTGATCACGTGACTAGTATGGTTGGGATTTTTGGTGATTATGTAAAATTCTTGCAGCTACGTTTTTCTCAAATTGTCGCTGTTGACTAGGAGGCTATGAAGCTGGCCAAGTTTATGTTGATCATTAATCCATATATTGCAGTTGCATTGTTTTTTTTGGTCTTTGTAGTTTAGTGAGTGTTTTTCAACAGTTGCATTTTACTTGAGTTATCATTGTTTATTGAAAGTCGAAACAGATGTTTTTCCATTGGTGTTTGTGTGATTTTCTGGACTGAAGTGTTGGGGTTTTCGGTAGTGAAAAATATGCAGATTTTTGCTGTGTTTCATCTGCTTATTTGTTGCAGTCTTATGGGGGAAAGACCGATAAGGATATAATGACTCAACAGCTGGATTTTTAGGATTTTTGAGTGATTTTTGGAATCTAATTTTCGAAGATTTTTTCCAAATTGGGAGCAGTGTTTTTCTGTCCATCGTGGGTGATTTTCTGGGTTGTTTTTGCAGCTTGTTTTTGTGACAATACTCCAAAAGTTTTTTGTGTGGTTGAGGCTCCATTGTCTACAATGTTTAGGTGATGAAACATTTGTTTTGTTGGTGATTTTACCGTTGTTGTGTGTGAGATTCTCCAATGACGATATTGAAGCTTCACAACAGATTTTTCAGTTGATAACTTCCTATTCTTTTGTTGATGAAACTACATTGTTAAGGAACTTGTTGTCTTTCTCAAGTGTCTTTGCTTATGTTAGTTGTTTATTTTAATCACTTGAGTTGTGTGTTTATTGGCTTTTATTAAAAAGTTGTCGAGAAAATCTTTTGTTGAGGTTAACACGAGTCGGTCGTGCTATCAGGTGTGAAATACTTTCACGAGTTGTGAGGACGAGAGATAGTGTTAAGGGTTAAGTGATGTCGGTTCAGTAAAACCTTGTATAAAACTATTGTCGTTAATAAAAGTATTAGAGCTTCACAGACATAAGTAAGATGTGTCAAACTTTATTAACAAATTTTAGTATTGATTTACATTTGTGCGTTTAATTTTTCTATTTTCAATTATGCTAGAAATTATTGCCATCAAATTGGAAATTTTGTTAAACTATACCTCGTCGAAAAGCTTTTAAGTAAGATTGCATTCTACTAAATATCTATGTGAGTAAAATTCATACCAGGCCTCAGTAAATTTGATGCTAATAATAAACCTTAGGGGCGAATCGCATAAAAGGAAAAAGAAAGGAGTTAAATTTAAAAAGGGGCAGAGAATATTCGACGACGTCGAAATGGTTCGGACAAATTTGATGACAATATGGGTAGGATTGGAGAAACCGGGTCGGGTCAATCGGTAAACTTCTGCTCCGAATCAAGTACACAAACCTTTATATTTCAGGTCTTTCTTCTCCAGTTTCCCCCTCAAACAAAACCCCACTGCTTACTCTCTGTATCGCTCTCTCAGCATGCACAAAACCCTCCACTTGAACCACAGACTTGTATAATTTAATTTCTACTTTTATACAATCCCTAAATTATATATACATACATCTGTAATCGTACATACATAGCTTGGTTCTCTAAAAATGGAGGCGCAAATGGAGGACATCTCGGATCAAAGCCACGGTCAAGCTCCAGCCGCTGCTCCTCCGCCACCGGAGCAAGTTGACGGTGGTGGTCGTGGGGACGGAGAGGAGGAGGCGAAGAAGGAAGAAGAGGAGATGCTGGACAAAGCGCAGAATTTGATGGACAAAATCACTTCTTCGCCTGATAACCCTAACCCTAACTTCCTTCACGCTCTTTCCTCTATCCTCGAATCACAGGAGTCTCTGTATGTTTCGCTTTCTCACTCTCCGTGTGGTTTTTGTTTTAATATGAACGTGTCGTGGAACCGCCGGTTGGTTGTTATTAGCTAAAGAAATGATCTTGTAGTGGTTCGCTAGTTGCTCAGATTGTGGTCTTACTTTGGCTTTTGCATGCATATCCATCTTTGTGCTTGTGTGAGTAATGTGAGAATGTTTGAATAAATATAATGTATGAGTGTTAAAATTATCGTGTCATTGGATATCTCCATTAATTGTTGCGATACTTCTTCCGAGTTCAAAATAAGCGTCTCTTATTTTTTAAAATGGTTGGCAATGGATTGGGGTTTTTAGTGTAATCGTTTCGTCTGAATATCTTCCACCCATTATGCTTATTTCTGAATTCTCTCCCACTTTTTTTTTTAAATTTTTATCACAGTTGTTGGTTTATAAACATTTCATTTCCTAATTCGTATGCATCTTTTTAATCGCATCTTTTTGGAGAAGTAACTTTTTTACTTTTTGTCCTTTCTTTGTCCTGCCAGGGCAAAAATTGCTTTTGTTTATTTTTATACACGATGAACTAGAGTCTGAATTTAAGTTTGAATATCCAGGACTTGTAAAAAGATTTCCGCCTTTGTCTTGTTAAAATTTATTGCTTTCGTCTTGCTTAGCTTTGTGCATGACTATACTATCATATCAGTATGTGCATGCATATTATGTCATAGTACATTATTTTGGAGGTCATATTTCCATCCTAAAAACATTTTACTGCCACTGATTGAACTGTGCACCCAAACTCAAATTTTTATTGTATTTTAATGCATTACAATTTGGTCACGATACGTCAAGGAATTTTAAAATTGTGCTTGTGTATTGAAGCTTATGAAAAAAGCATACAGACTAATTCTACCTTCTAACATTTTCCTGACGAAATACATGCAGTTGAACTAGAATGAAGGTTAATTCGCACCGTCTTTAATTTATTACACCTTTTTGACGATTTTGACTTAATAATCTCAAGTTTGTAATTTTAGCATGTTGAGGAACGTAGGTGGAATTGTCTGACTATTGGAGTTGTATACCTTCTTGTATTTCTTGATGGTGCCTTATATCAACAAAGTCTGATGGCATTTTGGGTCACGATATGGTGCTTTTTGTATTTGGGTATGTTTTATGGCTAGTGCAGAAGAAAATAACAGGGCAAGTGAGACTGAAAGCAATTTTGATTAATTTCTCTAACAAGTATTATCTGATACTCTTTGTATATGCCAAATTGTCACATTTCTGAGTAGTTAGGAGCAAAAACTTTGTTGGTAATTCATTATTGCAGCAGCAGATCTTGCTATGTTAGTATATGGTACCTGTTGGCTCTTTGTATATGTCAAAGTGTCAAATTACTGAATAGTTGGGAAGCAAAACTTTCTTGTTAATTCATTATTGCGGCAGCAAAGTTTCCTATGTTAAAGTTGCAGTATCCTGCTCTTGGCCATTGACTGGCTGCAAAAAAGAAGGGTGGTATACTGTGAATCAACTGTTATGTTACCCTTGTTTACTTTAATGGTTTTATGCTAACCCAAGTAATTTTGTTTGTCTTTGCTAGTTAGGATTTTGGAAGTCTTAATGTTGGTTTTGAGTACTTGTTTGTTACTTGCACTTGTAAACTTCAGTGCATGATGATATTGCAATGCACCATTAGACATTTTTTATACCTATTTTATGCGCAGGTACGTGAGAGACAGTGGTCATTCTACTTTTCACAGTAGTCGTGCTTCACATTACATTGGACGGCTGGGAAACTTAGTTCGAGTATGCATTCTTTACTTGCTTTTATGAGCTCGATTCCTGGGTAGTAGTGTTTTTTTTTTTTTTTCCTGTAGCAACTTCATGCACCTTGTTTGGATAGCTTCATTTTCTAAATAGAGCGGACAAAATTCTAAAGTTCTTTGTCTCACACATTTTCTTTCAGGAAAATGACGAGTTCTTTGAGTTAATTTCTTCAAAGTTCTTGTCCGAAGCAAGATATTCAACCTCTGTCCAGGCAGCCGCTGCAAGGCTTCTTATGAGCTGCTCACTAACTTGGGTTGTATGTTCATGTTTCCGTTGCTATTACTTGATTTAGTTTCACTTTACTGCTTGCTACTGTTTGAATTTCTTTGATTGATGAAATTTATATGGGGTTTTCAGTACCCTCATGTGTTTGAAGAACCTGTGATGGAGAACATTAAAGGATGGGTGATGGATGAGACTTTGGAAAATTGCAGCTGGAAGCATGATATGGGGAAAAGAGAGGCCTCAGATTCTGAGATGTTGAGGACATACTCCACTGGCCTTCTTGCTGTTTGTTTGGGAGGGTATGAACATTGAGATATAGCTTTTTTCCGGTTCTTGCATGTCCTTGTATGCTTTCTTTATTTGTCATTATTGGTTTCTTTCTCTAATGCATAAAAACTGTTCTCAACTATCAGTGGTGGTCAAGTAGTTGAGGATGTGCTGACGTCTGGCTTGTCTGCAAAGCTTATGCACTTTCTTCGAGTGCGTGTCATCGGTGAGACTAGTGCAAGTCATAAAGATGCTGGCCATGTTATAGAGGGGAAGAGTGCGTCTACTTCTGCTATAAGAGGGAGAGAAGAAGGGAGGGCAAGGGTACGCCAGTTTCTGGAGCCGACCCATGTAGATACTCTGAGGATAACTGACAAGAGGTCTATAGATGATCCAAATTATGAAAGGGATCCAGAAACAATCATTAGTATGCAAGAATCAGAAGAAACTTACTGGGTTAATGGTGGAGAACTACCTGATGGGTTAGTTGAAGGGATCAATGGTTGTGTAGTAAAACCTGATGATGGGGACCGAGGGCGTGGTAGAGACCTACTTGGTGATGGTAAGACAAAGGTTGGAGATCTTGATGAAAGTGGGAGAGATGATTCAACAAGGCGTAGGGCATCTCGTGGATTGGCAAGAATCAGAGAGAAGGGTAGGACTAATGATGCGGCACCAGAAAATGAGCAAGCTTTGACATGTCCAGGGTCTGGTAGTCAATCAGGGCAGGGACGGAGTTGTGGAGAAAGGAACTTGACCAAAACTTTAGATGTGAAACAATTACTGGATGCAAGTAAAGCTTCAGGAAAAGTAAACTTTGATGGTATATTTAGGGAGAGGGAGGATGATGATGTTTGCTTTCAAGAATGCAGAATTGGGACCAAAGATATATCTGATTTAGTAAAGAAAGCAGTTACCGCTGCTGAAACTGAAGCTAGAACAGTAAATGCTCCTCTAGAAGCCATTAAAGCAGTTTGTGATGCAGCTGCCGAGGTTGTCAAGAGTGCTGCCTTAGAGGTTTTCACAATTACTCCCTTTGCTTCTGCACTTTAATTTGAACGATATTTTTTTGGATGATTTCTGTTCTGTTTATTCCTAATTCTCAAGTTTATGTTCTCAGGAATTCAAATCTACCAACAATGAAGACGCTGCAGTTTTGGCTGCTTCCCAAGCTGCATCTACTGTCATTGATGCTGCTAAAACAATAGAAGTTTCCAGGTTTTTTTCTTTACTTCTTTCTTTTGAATTTGGGTTATGGGATGGATGATTAACTGCAAACAATCTTTGGTGTTTGATAGGAGCCTGATTAACACCAATGATGATCCAGTGAATGTCAGTGCTACACAAACAGAAGTGACTGAGGATGCCGTAGACTTTTTTCTCCCTGATTTTGAATCTCTGGCTCAGTTGAGGGAAAAATATTGCATTCAGTGCCTTGAGATTCTAGGGGAATATGTGGAAGTACTTGGCCCTGTCCTGCATGAAAGGGGGGTAGATGTATGTCTTACCTTATTGCAGCATAGTTCTAAAAATAGTGAATCGCCTGGGGTTGCAATACTTTTACCTGATGTGATGAAGCTTATCTGTGCTTTGGCGGCACACCGCAAATTTGCTGCGTTGTTTGTGGATCGGGGTGGTGTACAGAAATTGCTTGCTGTCCCTAGAGCTGACAGGACTTTCTTTGGACTTTCGTCATGCTTGTTTACTATTGGTTCTCTTCAGGTAATAGAGCATTAATGTTTTGTTACCAATGTTTATCTTTTCTTGTATATTATTTACTTTCAGCTTGCATATATGGCATCTTACTTTATAGGGTATTGGTGCAGGGGATAATGGAACGTGTGTGTGCCCTTCCTGCAGATGTTGTATACCAGGTTGTGGAGTTAGCAATTCAACTTCTCGAGTGCTCTCAGGAGCAAGCCAGGAAAAATGCAGCATTGTTTTTCAGCAATGCGTTTGTTTTTAGAGCTGTTATGGATGCTTTTGATGCTCAGGATGGTCTACTTAAATTAATGGCTCTTTTAAACAATGCAGCATCAGTAAGATCTGGCTTTAATTCAAGCACATTAAACCTATCTAACTCAACAACTCTTAATAACAATCATCCACAAGCAGAAGCTTTGACATCTTCTGAGAAGCAGATTACCTTTCATACCTGTGTTGCTTTGCGGCAATATTTCAGAGCTCATCTCCTTTTACTTGTCGATTCCCTTCGACCCAATAAAATCAACCGAAGTTTGGCTAGGAATATCTCAAGTGCAAGGGCAGCATACAAGCCTCTTGATATAAGCAATGAGGCTATGGATGCGATCTTTTTGCAGCTGCAGAAGGATCGAAAACTTGGTCCTGCATTCGTGAGGGCGCGCTTTCCTTCTGTCGATAAATTCTTAGGCATCAACGGGCATGTTACCTTGTTGAAGTTGTGTCAGGTTAGATACATTCATTTCATAGGTTATTTATTGTTTTACTTGCCTCTACTTTTAGATTATCGATTTTGCTGAATATTTGTAGGCCCCACCTGTCGACCGTTACTTGCATGACTTGCTTCAATATGCACTCGGTGTGCTGCACATTGTTACGTTGGTTAATGAAAGCCGCAGGATGATCGTTAATGCCACATTAAGCAACAATTTAGTTGGTATAGCTGTCATTTTAGACGCCGCAAACATTGCTAGTAATTATGTGGATCCTGAGGTGAAATCACTTTCTACATTTGTTTTATTTTTTCTATATCATGTTATTTTTTCATATTCAAGAAGATCTTGGATATCATTGCAACTTTTCAGAGATGTCAGATGGTAATTTCTTTACGCTGGTATCGGAGTTTGATTGGCTTTGAGTTGTGTAATTATTGTCAAATGCTTACAGATTGTACAGCCAGCACTGAACGTGCTGATCAATCTTGTTTGCCCCCCACCTTCTATCAGCAACAGACCATCTTTACTTCTACAAGGCCAACAGTCCATTAATGGTCAGTCATCAAACGCTGCTGTTTCTGTTGATCGAAGTATGGCTGCTGTTTTTGCTGCACGATCCACTGGTACATCGCAAGCGGCTGTTCCTGGTACTTCTGGTTTAGTTGGAGATAGAAGAATATCTCTAGGTCCTGGAGCAGGGTGCGCTGGCCTTGCTGCACAAATGGAACAAGGATATTGTCAAGCGAGGGAGGCTGTTCGTGCTAACAACGGCATCAAGGTTCTCCTCCATCTTCTCCAGCCCCGTGCATACTCACCTCCTGTTGCACTTGATTGTATTCGTGCTCTTGCATGTCGAGTGCTACTTGGTTTAGCCAGAGATGATGCAATTGCTCACATATTAACCAAACTTCAGGTAAGGCTTCATATGCTTTAACATTGAGACTGAGTTAAAATTCAGGAGGTGGCTCCCAGAGTCATTATTGTTCTCAATATTTTGGAGGCCATGGGATGAAATATAATATTCCCATTACTGCTTACATAGATGATATGATAGAAATATAATTTTTAATTGATAGGAATTTGTCAAGCAAATTTCTAATTTCTCGTTGAAAGTGAAAAAGCTTTCCTTCGCTGTTTAGGTTGGGAAAAAGCTGTCAGAGCTTATTCGTGATTCAGGTAGCCAAGCGCCTGGAACTGAACAAGGCAGATGGCAAAATGAACTTGCACAGGGGGCCATTGAACTAATTGCGGTAATTGTATCTGCCTTTTATGGATGTTTGAATTCCGTGATTTGTAGTGGTTGATTTATGAGTTTTGTGAAACTTCAACTGTGTTTTGATCATTCCAAGTTTACATTCTGTTTTTTATTAAGAAAAACTGCTCTTCTATTAATGAGTAGTGGTGGAGGGATTTAAACAAACAGATGGGTGGTTAGTTGATCTCAAACATGTATTTCCTTACAGCTTGACCTGTTTTTAGTTATCCTCCTTAGTTCCTAATGCTTCTCTTAATTTATTTAGTTCTTGTCTTCTTGCTCATATTTGGTATATTTACCAATACATCTTATTCTTATTGCTAAATTTGATTATGCTAACCATTATTGCTGCCTTTAGAACTGTGGTATTCTTACATACAAATAAGCCACTAGTATGGTGGTATGAGACTTCTGTAGGGTTTGAATGGAACTTCTGTAGTATTTATAATGGTAGGGTCTAATATTTGAGGGGAAGAAAGTAATTATAAAATGGATACTAAACTCCATTGCTTTTACTGTTTAAATTATTTCCTCCTTTGCTTCCAGTTTTATGGAGATTGTTAGGTTCCCTCAAGTTTTAGGTCAATTGCCACTTTGTAACAATTGGTAGTGAGCCATTTATACTTGTTTCAGATTGTAACCAACTCAGGGCGTGCCAGTACATTAGCAGCCAAGGATGCTGCTACCCCAACTCTGAAACGCATTGAGAGAGCAGCAATAGCTGCTGCAACTCCCATCACTTATCATTCCAGGTTCTCTGATACTAAACAGAGTAGGTGTGATATTTATTAATTGCTTCTCTTTTGACCTTTTACCCCTCCTTGTGCTTGTACCAGGGAACTTTTACTGCTTATACATGAACATCTCCAGGCATCTGGTTTGACTGCAGCTGCTGCCACACTGCTCAAAGAGGCTCAGTTGACACCTTTACCATCTTTGGCAGCCCCATCATCTCTTGTGCACCAAACCCCTACACAAGAAAATTCTTCAACACTCATTCAGTGGCCCTCCAGTAGAACTCCTGGTGGATTTCTTCTAGACAAATCAAAGGCAATAGCTGCTCATTCTGATGATTCAAGCTTGAAGCGTGATTCATCTCTGTCTTCAAAGAAAAAATCCCTTCTTTTCTCTCCATCTTTGGGTCTACAAACAAGAAATCAGCCTCAGTGTCATGAGTCAAATCAACAGTCTTTGAAGAAGGTCCATAGTAGTTCTAGAAAATCTGCTGCACCTGTCAGTGCTTCAGAAACTCCCTCAGAATCCTTGACAAAAAGCAATCATGATGCAGAATTTCTATGTAAGACTCCTATTGTATTGCCCATGAAAAGGAAGTTATCAGAATTGAAAGACATTGGGCTTGTAACATCAGGGAAGAGACTTAATAGTGGTGAGACAGGATTTCGTTCTCCACCATTCTTGACTCCGAATAATTCACACCGGAATAGTTTACTTAGCGATGCTACTGGATTTTCTACACCTAGTTCTAATGTCAAAGATGTACATGGTCGTTTGACACCAAGTTGTATGGTAGACGCAGATGAGTTTCAATGTGGTAACTCCAGCCACCTTGTGTTAAATGATCACCAGCCCAGCAATACAGAGCGGTTAACTTTAGACAACATCGTTGTTCAGTATTTGAAGCATCAGCATCGCCAATGCCCGGCACCTATAACCACTCTACCACCACTCTCTCTCTTACATCCACATATATGTCCTGAACCAAAAAGGAGCCTTGATGCCCCATCAAATGTAACGGCTAGGCTTGGTACACGTGAGTTTAGAAGCATCTATGGAGGGGTTCATGGGAATCGCAGGGATCGACAATTTGTATACAGTAGATTTAGGCCCTGGAGAACTTGCAGGGATGATGCTGGTGCTCTTTTAACATGTATAGCTTTTCTTGAGGATTCATCTCACATTGCAGTTGGCAGTCACTCTGGAGAGCTAAAAATTTTTTTTTCCAACAGCAGCAATGTGGTGGAGAGCTGCACACACCACCAGTCACCTTTGACTCATGTTCAATCATGCCTTACTAACAAAACACAACTGCTGCTGTCTTCCGCAGCCCAAACTGTGTCTTTGTGGGATGCCTCTTCAATCTCAGGTGGGCCTGCGCATTCATTTGTTGGCTTGAAGGCTGCAAGGTTTAGCAATTCTGGGAATATATTTGCAGCCCTGAGTGCAGAGCCAGCTCGACGGGAAATTCTTCTCTATGATGTTCAGACCTGTAATGTGGAATCATCCCTATCAGATACAATTTCAAATTCTACAGGACGGGGACATTTGTATTCCCCAATACACTTTAATCCTTCAGACACAATGCTGCTGTGGAATGGGATCTTATGGGACAGGCGAGACTCTGGTCCAGTTCATCGGTTTGACCAATTTACTGATTACGGAGGTGGTGGCTTCCATCCTTCAGGAAATGAGGTATGCTAAATGATGGCCCCCATTTAGCCAATCTTGGTATTATAACATTGTAAATAATAAAGTTGGTAAACAAGTTGCTCATTGGAGAGAAGATACAGTTTCTTTCATACGATTTGATTGCATAAACCTTTTTTAGTGTTCGAGCAATGCCTAATATTTACAATATGGTGGGTATATTTGATTTTTGATACCAGCCAATGAGCATAAGGTCAAATGTTCTAAAAAAGAAAAGAAAATGTTATCATGAATTTGGCTCGTGTAGTCTTATTTGCACTTTTAACCTATAAGAGCTTGCTTTTCTCTGCTGAACTTGTGACTAATGGCCAACTTTTGTATTCAGGTGATTATAAACTCCGAGGTGTGGGATCTTCGAAAATTTAGACTGCTTCGAAGTGTTCCTTCATTAGATCAAACATCAATAAAATTTAATGCTCGTGGGGATGTAATTTATGCCATCCTGAGGAGAAACCTTGATGACGTCATGTCAGCAATTCATACCCGTCGAGCAAAGCACCCCTTATTTGATGCATTCCGCACAGTAGATGCTATCAATTACTCTGAAATTGCCACTATACGGGTAGATCGATGTGTCCTTGATTTTGCAACTGAGCCAACTGATTCACTCCTTGGATTAATAACAATGGATGATCAAGAAGAGGTGTTTTCATCAGCTAGGGTTTATGAGATTGGTAGACGGAGGCCAACTGATGATGACTCTGACCCTGATGTTGCTGAGAGTGAGGAAGATGAGGAAGATGATGAAGATGATGCTGATGTGGATCCCATATTGGGTGCAGAACTTGATGTTGATGATGACAGTGATGGCGATGATTTGAGCAGTGACGAGGATGACGATAGTGAAGGTGAGCTTGATGATGACGAGGAGGATGGGGACTTCGTAATGGATGATGTAGACTTTGATGGAGGGGGTGGGATATTGGAGATTGTTACCGAGGGTGAGGATGAAGATGATAGTCAGATTCTTGAATCTTTTGGCAGTGATGATGAGTTGCTGGGCAATGGTTTTGACTTTTAAATTCTTGAGACTCCTATTTTCAGCTGCTTGCTATTGTAATTAATCATTTGTGTTTCATTTATACGATGCAATTACATATCAAATTCAAGCTCCGAAAGATGAGCAGGTTCCCACTCACCCTGACTTTCCTCCGTTTCTTCATTTCATTTCAAGTGACCATGGCTACGTTCCTACCCTTAAACCTAAACGGTTCAAGTTCAAGCCTTATCAAACATACACAGAGAAATATTCCAAAGAACAAACCACCTCTTGATTCATCAGCTTTAGAGAGCTTTGCTATTTTTTTGACTAATTGATTCATTAAAGTACCAAGCATATAGAAAGGGAGACTTCCAAGTAGAATCAATTGTCCCAAAGCAATCATGCGACCCTTTTACCTAAGATTGATGTTTGGCCTTAACGACATTCCCATTAACCATAGGGAAAGCATACGCAATAGAAACGTCCACCCTTCAACAGCTCTGCATGGAAACCTAACATTAGAGTTTAGATGTCATTTTCTGCCTTTACGTTTCCTCCTACTAAAGAGGAAAGATGTAAAATCCTCCTACTAAAGAGGAAAGATGTAAAATCCATTTCTTGAATTCATATGCCAAGTGCTAAAGAAGCAGACTAATAATCACGTCCAGGCATCCATGGCCGCACCAAGTTTGACGTTTCACAACGTGGGATCAAACCCGACAAGGTCAATACATCATTTCTTTGAACATTTCCTTTTACTCTCCATGAATATACGACACAACACTAGCACCAAAATACTGAATATCTCCACATATGTTTAGAGAGCAGGATACATTTATTTTCAAATCATAGTTAAGACGATCATCCTCCATTTGGAGAATAAACTCTTTCCCTGTTTCCCCGACTATGGTGGGACCATACTCTCCTGAAATATCTGAGATTGCCAATCTCCCACATCTTTCAATAATCTTTCAGCAAAAGCAACTGCAGCTTTCTTGGCTTTCAATGGTGGCAACTGGCCAGCCAATAATATATCACAATACCAAGTAGGGGCATAAATAAAATAGTATAAATAGAGAACTGAATTTGTTATATGAGAAACGAGAACATTCAAGAGCAATGTGAGCAGAAGGTTTCATATGTATAGCAAAAGAGGGAAGATACACGAGAACCCCCCACCTGCTAGAACCAAGGAAACTGGACCCCGGCATTGCTATCTCAGTACAATTGAAATCAAAACCAAAAGCCAGAAGCAAGCAGTCTAAATGGTTAACTTTTCCCTATCTGGTAAATTTTAGAAAAAAGAAAAGTAAAAAACATACTGATACATACACAAACATATGACCAAAGTTCAAACTGTTAATTCAAACTTTTGTATCCTGTTTAACATCCTTTTCAGTCTCACATTTCCGGTTCAGTCAACTGTCATAGGTTGGGTCATACAGCACCTAAAACGTGCCTTGCGCACAGTGGTCATGATTTCAGTTTCAGCATTCTCAAGCATCCTGACAATCTCAGCAAAGGGAGGACGAACTTCAGGATTGCCATCCCAGCAGCGGGTCATGATGTCACTTAGCACAGGAAGACAATCGTTTGGGATTACTGGCCTTACACCCTTGTTCACCACAGCAAATGCAGCCTGCACGGCTGTCATGTTCTGAAAGGGAACCAAACCTGTTAAGAGTTCCCAAAGAACAATCCCAAAGCTATATACATCCACCTTCTGCGTGTAAGGCCTATGCTGAATCATCTCTCTGCATTAATGGGCAAATCAAACAATAAAGGTAAGATCACACCGATCCTCTAAAATTAAAGGAAATATCAGTAGAACTCCATGTAAGGAGACCAATTCAATTAGGATTTGAGTGAACTCTGAAAATTGTGTCCATGACAATAGAACCACCTAAAACGAGGAGCAGCTCCACCTCCAAAGTTAACATATTTCCCTTGCAGAAAAGAGGTTATATGCAAAAGTAGATTAAAATAGAACAGAATAAAAATTACATCCAGAACAAGGCAATCAAATCAACTAACCAAACAACTCATCAAGCTGAAAGATTAATAATGGCATAAGGAACCAGATTCGATGAGAGAAAAAAAACATTAAACTTGAAACATGGCTTGTATGTTGCAGGCCCTCACAAATATGCTCCATAAGATGTCCATTTGGAAATGGACATCTTGAAACATGGCTTGTATGTTGCAGGCCCTCACAAATATGCTCCATAAGATGTCCATTTGGAAATGGACATCTTATGGAGCATGTAAAAAGCAGTGATACCCCATATGGATGAAGGGAAAGGGTAGTCAGTCAACTGAACAAGACTAAACAAAGAAAAATCTTTATACTTCAGTCGAATTAACTGCCACAATAATGCAGGCATAGCAACAGATTTAGCGTGGTACAAGCCACTAATATCCACATTGCAGAATGAACATACAATAAAGAACATTTCCAAAAAGATAGAAAGGGAATAAAAAATGCAAACTACTAAAATTAATAATGTTAGGAAAACTATGATCCAGCTACAATGGAGAGGGAGAAAGAGTTTTCAGACTGAAATGTTATTACCTACTACTTCACTGACTCAAAAGGAAGAGTAACTTTTTGAAGCACTCAATGGTTATATGGACGGAAATCTATAAGGGGTAAAAGTAAATAGATGGGTGAATGGGCGGCACCAAAAAGCAATGTGTTGTTTAATCCCGGAAATAGATACAAGAACACTACAATCAACAAGTCAAAATAAGTCAAAACATCTTGCATGCATAAAAAGATTAACACGTGGAACTAGTTGTAAACTTTATTAAAGCTTAAGCTTTTTATGCATGCACGACATTTATGATATGCAATATGCATCACATGCCATTTCCACCGACCCCAAAAGAAAAATAAGGAAAAAAAAACAGCCATTATCTGAATAAGTGTTTAAAATCTCTTTTCTCGTGTCTGAATTCTGATCTGGCCCAAAACTGTAATTATAATTCCTATAACCAGAATACTCTTAGAATTAAGCAATGTTATCAATTAAGTTAGTAATGGAAATAGTTACAATTAGTAACATTCTAAAATAAAGACCTCGTCTAAGTAGCAACTGGAGGCAAAATAAAGAGGCTTCTACAGATGTATGGCTGGAAAACAGGAATAGGAACCTTCAATATATGAAGTGTCTAAAGACTTACGGAGCCATCCAACGATAAGTGCCTGTTTCAGGTGTCATCCCCTCAGTCTGCACCTCAATTCTTGCAACTCCAAAATCAGCAATCTTGATTGACTTATCACCAGAAATCAAAAGGTTATCCGATTTCAAATCTCTGTGTATAAAACCAAGTCCATGGACATAAGCCATGCCCCGGGCAACATCTAGAGCCTGCTTGACTGCCAATTTCAGTGGCACAGCCCTATTTGATCTCTTTGTCAGAAACTGCCGAACAGAACCTCCCTTTGCATACTCCGTTACGATACACCAAACCAAGGGTTTACGACATGCGCCTATGAAGCGCACAATGTTTGGGTGCTTCAGTGTAGCCAACATCATGACTTCCTGTTGGAACTGCTGCTCCATCACCTGGGCATTCTCAGGGCTATTTTCTGGTCTCTCTAACAACTTAACTGCAACATCCTCCCCACTGTATGTACCTCTGTACAACTTTCCAAATGCACCTTGAGCAAAAGCAGTCCCAATGTTAAGCTTTCTCAAGTCGATTGTCCACTCATCGTAATTCTGCAGCCCCTCAGTTGGATATCTACTATCCATCAATGCCTGTGCTAATGCATCATCATTTAGGGCATGGGTGACCTTCCCCGGCCGAAAAACACTCTGACCTACACTGTTGTGACTAACTGGTTTCAAACCTGGATGGCTTAGAATGTGTGTTAAAGAATCATTGGACCCGACACTACTGTTGTCAACTGACATCGATACAGAGCCACCAGCATTGCTTGTTTGCATGCTGTCAATAGACATGTTCGTACCTTCTCCAAGTTTCTGGTAAAACCCTTGAGTAAAATCATAGTAATTATTATCATTGTTGTTATTTCCACCCATAAATGCAGTAATTTTTGGCCCTTCCACCATTTTTCCAATCATGAATGCAACTCTTCAATGTCAAAATGAAAGCACAATATTCTTCTTATCGGAAATTCCTCAAACTCGTTGATGAATCAACGTCTCCAGTGCATGTGCTCTAAAACCAACAACCATAAAGTGATTAAATTGCAACCAGTAAAAAGTGAAATATGAACAATAGGTAATGATCCTCCACTAGGTATTTTACTTGATTTTGTTTGGTCAAACAGAGGCTTATAGTTACTAAGAATTGGAAATTGAAATGGGGGAATAAAATTCAGGATCTCAAAGCAAAGTTAGGTCAACCAATAGCAAGCATTATTACTCAGCGATGCAAAGGAAAACAACCAACAACATAGTGCGATTCTAAGATCGTGATTCACATTGAGTCCACTATAAGTAACTTATTCAGAATGTGAGTCAAGTCAAGCCACTTGGAACTACCAAGTTCTAAGAATATTTTGTGGCATTTAATAAGTAACAGTTGTTAAAAGGTTTAGCAAACTTAACCAATTGCATATTTAAGAGCCGTTTGATAGAGTGTGCAACGTGTCACAATAGTTGTCAGAATACAAACCAAGATCGTAATTTACTGGGGATTGATTAAACGGACGTGAAGTGTTTATGCTAAAAGTTTGGAACCTCTACCAAGTGTTTGGTTAGGATTATCTTTCAGTCTGTTATACCCGAAATATGGGAAAGGGTCACCAACCTATCATTTCCATCTCCAGCTGGCCTAAAAAGAAGTACCAAGAAACAATCAGGAGCCATAGATAGAAATATATCAAACAAATGAGCAAATATATATGTCCCTTATACCTTTGCAATAAATAAGAGATGCAGTTATCTCGATTTGACACTCTCAGAACTCGTTTGAAGAACCACAAGATCGTAACTTCCCTTGTACTCTGTAATCAAACAAACCCATGAAAAACCCTAAAGTAAGAGATCCACAAGCTCAGAATATAGCACAAAAGACCAAGCCCTAAGCGTCCATATCAACCAAGATGAACAAAGCTCAAAGAAGAATTACAATTACATCAACGCCAAGATCCAATTATCAACTTTTCACACACACACCACATTTCCCATAAATTTTTTGAGCAAAACACTTCAAAGCTACAATCTTTCAACTTTTCAAAGCCAAAAATTCCACAGATACAGAAATAGATCAGGCAATTAGGAACGCCCAAGAATCGGAAGACCCAGTTGCCCTAGCAAAAGACTTCATTTGCAAAAGATAATATGTTAAACCAGCTAAAAAAGGGTAATAACCCGCGGTAGAGCATATGATCACTCAAATTATACCATTAAAGAAGTAAAATAAAGGGAAAAAATCGAAGACCTGGAAAATAGAGCAACAACTAGTCAACTACAAGAAGCAACTGGGAAAACAAACGAAACAGAGCATCAATCAACAATAGGTGGTGAGTATGCAAACACATGAAGAAGAACGATAGCGCACTAACAACGACCAAAGTGAAGACTGGGAGACCATAGACCAGAGATGAGAGACAAAGAGATGTCTTCGCTTCTCAATTTACTTTTCTAAACGGAGCCTCGTTCATATTGTGACTGATGTCAGTTTCACGCGACATACCTCCGTTTGAACAATACGCGCTTCTAGAGACTTACACGTGTCCACATAAATTTCAACTGTCGTGGGGGCTTGTCTTGCCCTGAAGTTTCCGTGTACATGTCCGAGCGCGTGATCTTCTTCTCTCGGCTTGTAATTATATAATTTTCTTTCCCAACTTTCTTATAATTAATTAATGATAGATGACACGGATTTTGATCGATTTACAAGGAAAACGAAATTTCAAGTCTCAATTTCTTTTTTAAATTTTTTAATTTTAATATTTTTATTTTATTTAAATATGTTAATTTATTTTTTGTTAATACTTTATTGAATTAATAATGTTTATTACTACATTTAACTTATTAAAAATTACTTTTTTATTTTTTATTATTTAAAAATAATCTCTCTATTATTTAGAGATTAGGAGATAAGGTTACGTGTCCAGAATTTCAATTTTTTATATTATTTTATTCTTAACTTTTTAACAATTAATTAAAAAATTTAAGATTTAAATAAAAAATATAATTTATAATTTATTGTTTTGTTATATTATATTTTTATTTTGACCAATTAATTTATTATAAATATTAATTTTTTATAATTTCAAGATGTACAGACTAAAATTTTTTTATACAGTCAATTAATTTTAATTTAATGCAATGTCAACACTTTCTTATTCTAAGTTACTAATATCTATTTTGGTTGATTATAAGAATTTTTTTAAACGAAGAATAGGCAATAATTTGCAAATTACGCTAATTAGATACTTCACATTAGGCAAATCCTATACGATATGTTCGATCGTTAGAATATAGGTAGTTATTAATTATTGATTTGCATTTTATGCTTTCAATTTATGAGTGGAATTGCTATGTAGTAGAATTATAGAAGTGTGATATAAGCCAACATTAAAAATTATAGCTCGGTCTGGCACATTGACACTCTAATCATATAACGTAAAATTTTAATTAAAACAAAAAAATATTATATGCCCAAGACTCATATTAATTTAAGCAAGTAATCTATCTGCATGGGCCAGGCCGAAGGTGAAAAGAACAAGACCCAAAACACAAGCAAAGCCTCAAAGCCGTCTTCATGCCCCCTATCTCCTCCGCCTGCTCTGCTCACTCCAGGCTACCAATTTCCCGAACCTGTCTTCGTCTTCTCGGTTCTTAACGTTAAGCAGAGCTTGGTCGTTCTGTAAAATGCAGAGGAGCCTTTTAATGCTCCCCACTTCCTCCTCCTCTTCTTCTTCTGCTGCTTCTGCCTCTGCTTCTGCTCTGCGTCTCTATCCATTCATGGCTAAGGTATGCTCTCTACGGACACAGCCTCAGAGCTTGATGGGCATGGCAGATAATTGAAGTTCATTTATACCCTTTAACTTTTTTTTTTTCATATGCTTAACGTCTCCTTCTCTGAACCTTGATAGAACTTAATCACTTATGGTATTGCAGTCACGTTCACATATGTTTTATTCAAGGGCATTTGTATAATGTGAGCTAAATGATTGGTTTCATGGCATTTGGATGTTTCAGTTACACTATAGGACGCTTCAGGGTCAACCAAACTGTTTATTTCCATCTTCTTCACCATTGACTTCATGCCATAGACGCGTAAAATGCCCCCAACTGAAGTTAAGGGAAGTCTCCATCAGTCATTCATCTGTTCCCCGTCGCCTAGATACTGCATCCAGGTCTGTATCAATCCTTCGTTGCCTTGCAACACCTGGGAATGCGATGATTTATTGGTCTTTGAATGATGGTATGGCACTTGATTATTTGGCTTTTGCTAAGAGGCATTTTTGTCAAGTCTCAAGTGTAACTAGGAACGAGGGAAGCATGGTTTCCAATGGAAAAGTTTCAAACAATGCAAAACCCTTGGCTGTTCGTGGACAAGATGGGATTGCCAATTCAAGCACATCAACCTTGAACAGTGTTGAGGCTGTGATCTCTAGTGATGAGCAGATGGAAGCAAATGTGGAGCAGGAATCAATAGTTTCAACTTCTGTTACGGATGTTAAATCAAATTCTAAGCCCAAAGGAAGGAAGAAGAAGCAATCAAAAAAAGGAAAAAGTAACGAATTGCAGCCCGACTCTATTACTTTAGCAGCTGACGCAGTTGCCAAATCCTCCAGAAGTACTTCTAAATCAAAGATGGCAACTACCAGCAGAAATGAGCAGAGTCTGACACAAGAGGTTAGCAGCCAGTAATCTGTGTATGAATAAGGGTACAGTCATTTTCATGGTTGATTTTTTTAGCTAACACTCTAGTTTTTCAGAAGAAATCAACTGGGAACACACTTGATGAAGTACCTAATAGTGTTTCTTTAAAAGAAATTCAAACCAAGAAGCGAAGTGGCAAGTCCAGTAAAAAGGTTAGGTCTCTGGAATCAGTTAATGGATCATCTGGGAAACTTGAACCTCAACAGATTGGGAAATTGAAAAATGTGGGACAAGGGACCTTAAAGCCGCTGTACCCCCCAACTGGAAAAGCAGTTGTAGTGGTTGAGTCTGCTACCAAGGCAAAGGTCATTCAAGGGTACCTAGGTGATAGGTATGAAGTTTTGGCTAGCTATGGTCATGTAAGAGATTTGGCTGCAAGATCTGGATCTGTACGGCCAAATGATGACTTTAGCATGGTCTGGGAAGTTCCTTCCGCTGCTTGGACTCATCTTAAGAGCATGAAGGTTGCATTAAGCGGGTCTGCTCTCTGTTCCTTTCATTTGGATTCATCAGTCAACTTGAACTATGTCAATGAGGCTATGTAGCGTGATTAATGGATAATTCATTTCTGTATATATCTATGTCATCAACATTTTATGCACTGTTGCAAGGCCCTATAAATTCTTCGCTTATATTGCCTTTTCTTTTCTTTAGCTGCAAGATTTAGTCCTATCATTAAATTTTAACTTGTTTTCCAGAGCAGAGAATCTTATCCTGGCATCAGATCCCGATCGTGAAGGAGAGGCCATTGCTTGGCATATCATTGAGATGTTGAGACAACAAGATGCCTTACAACAAGATGTTACTGTAGCAAGAGTTGTCTTTCATGAAATCACTGAAACGTCCATCAAAAATGCTCTACAATCTCCAAGAGAAATTGATGTAAACTTGGTTCATGCTTACCTTGCTCGTCGAGCTCTTGATTATTTGATTGGATTTAGTATTTCTCCATTGTTATGGAGGAAATTACCAGGTTGCCAGTCAGCTGGGCGTGTCCAATCTGCTGCACTATCTCTTATATGTGACAGAGAAATGGAGATTGATGAATTTAAACCACAGGAGTACTGGACTATTGAAGCTCAGTTAAGAAAAAAGGGATGGAGTCAAGTAGTGACTGCACACTTGACTCATTTTGACTATAAAAAGGTAAGTCAGTTCTCGATTAACTCTCATGAAATGGCAAAGGTTATTGAAGAGAAGATTGATGCTGCAAACTTTGAAGTTGTTGGGACTAAGAAAAGCAAAGTAAGGAAAAATCCTCCAACTCCATATATAACGTCAACACTCCAGCAGGATGCAGCAAACAAATTGCATTTTAGCTCGACATACACAATGAAGGTTTGATGACTTTTACTCTTCAACTACCATGCGAAGCAAACTATCACTGTATTTAAAGTTGTTGGTATTTTTTTAGTTATAATGCTTTGATCTTTAACGAAGATGGGGCTGTGATGTATCCGATGGGCTATAGATATGAACGTGGCATGTATTGGAGTTATATGAATATCCTCCAGCTGACCAAGTCCTCTGATAAACTGAGCCATTATCAGTATAATGTAATTACTAGTGTTAGTGCTAGTATTTTAGGATTAGAGGGGTTGAAATTTTGATAATCATGGGACTTGTGTTGATGAAGGGAACAGCATTTCATGGTTTGGCAATAGTAAGATGCCTTTTTTTCAGGATAAAGTGTTACTAGCCATGAGAGGGATCTATATTTCTGGCAACTTTGTCATTGGATTTTAAACTTTCTATGGTTCTGCTTGATTGTAAATGCCCCTTTTTGCTGTTTATTGAAATCTTGGAATTTGGGAGCCATGCTGTGCATCACTTAGTTATCTTTCCGCATTATAGATTTTTTTCCTACTGAGAAACTATAGGGAACAAGATTACTGCTTTGAATTTGTGGCTTCTGATCTTGCTCAGTCCATCTTTAGATCAATCTTCAGTGTCCATGTATTAGTGTATCACCAATGAGTTATTCTATTGCTTACTAACGTTTAAATTGAAATTGAAAGCACAAGGAAACTTTTAGTAATCCATGTTCTTTTTGTCTTTGGTCACAATTCTGGAGGTGATATTAATGCTAGGAAAAAACATTTCTGTTTTCCATTTACCAGCAGCTTGACCTAACAGTTAGACTTTTGAAGCCATATATTTATTTGTCTGTAGTTGTTGAAATAGTCATTGACTTCATTTTTTTTTTGAATTAATTTTATGGATACAGCTAGCACAAAAACTTTATGAAGGGGTTCAATTATCAGATGGGAAAGCAACCGGTCTGATAACATATCACAGAACTGATGGACTACATGTGAGTATCACTTCAGGTGAATTGACATCCCCTGAATTACCCTGTCACTTGATATTCTTATCGACAACAAGCTGCTATGGGGCTGGACTCTTTTATGTTTGCTTTTGATCTTCCGTTCAATTTGTCTAGTTATTTGCGATGTAATTGTGGTTTACTGTTTGTCTACTACTCATCGCATATTTTCTTGCATTTCATACTATATTGAAAAAATAATTTCTTCAACTTGCTGGTGGCCATAATCTGGTGGCAGTTTTTGATAGAATGCTGGAAAATAGTAGAAAGTATGTGACTAAGTCCAAAACTTTGGTCTTAAAAATTGAATCTCTGCATTAATTCTGTGTACACTTTGATTATAACATGTTTTACTTTTTTCTATCGTGTGATGTGGATTTGGAAAGGTTGCGTGAAGTATAGCAATTGATGGAACATATTTCAGACTAAATGAGAAATTTTGTCACGAATGTCACATATGCAAATGATTAATTTATTGAGATTAGCCAATGTTCTTCCTACTGTCTCATAATGATGAGAAAGTAATAATAATGTAAATTAAATGTCAAAATAAAGTTGGTCACAAATATGAGCCTAGAACTTTCAAAGGAAGCTTATTAGTCACTATTTACCCTGTATCTCTAGTTCAATTAGCACCAACCTCTTATTGCTTTTTGATTTCAATAAATAAGTAGGCAAATGCTTCAAGATTTCTTTTAGGTTAACTTGGATTCCTCAATGGTTTTCTATCTGACTCTTTACCATCTTTTTCTGGGTCTCCCTTGCAGATATCTGACGAAGCTGTTAAAGATATACACACTATGGTCATTGAAAGGTGCTTCTCGTAATTTAACAAAATTCGAGTTTCTGTTTCCTCCTTCTGTTTCTTAGTTCTACATGAACCCTTGTTTTCTCCTATCTTTACCATGATTTCTCCCCATCTTTCTGTCTTTTTAATATTAGACCTAAGTTCTAATTATAAATCCCAAGCTGACTTGATTTAATAGTAGCTTAAACTAAAGCATATGGACTGGGGAAAGTAGCTTGCCAAAGAGATCTGAATCAGTAAATGTGGCTGGTTCATTTCATCGCTATCCTATTTTCACATCAGGGACTCCCCGGAAGTTTTTATATGGTATGCAGTCTTTCTGATTGCTTATGGGAATTACTCTTGTGCAGATATGGTACAGAATTCACATCAGGGAATGTCCGGAAATATTTTAAAAAAGTGAAAAATGCTCAAGAGGCCCATGAGGCAATTAGGCCTACTAATATTCATTTATTGCCATGTAAGTTACTGATACTGAAAGATATTATATATGTTTTCATATAAACTTATAGATGGCCTTGTAAAGTCCAAAAACTGTTGGATCGATTTTACTTGTAGCAATGCTGGCCAAAGTACTTGATGAAGATGCCTTGAAGTTATACACTCTTATCTGGTCTCGAACAATGGCATGCCAAATGGAACCTGTTATGATTGAACAGGTTGGGATATAAATGATCATGTTAATAGCAAATGAAGAACTTCTCTCTCTTTATCTGATTCGAGCTCCTATGAGTAGGCTTATGCAGATACTTTCTTTGTGGATCAGTGTGGCTTATGCTCTTGTCTTCGTCTATGTTAACTAATTATTTGTTCTTGCTATTCCTTTTTAGGTCATTGATATTATTTTTTTCAGATCTGTGGCATTCTGGTATCGTGCTTGTATGCTGTGCCACTGAATCTGCATCATTGCTACCAATAATGCTTGATGAGCTGCCAGTTGTTCACAATCTTGTTCATTCATTTTATTCTGTCTGTCGGCTTTTTCAGTGACTTCTCTTATGGCTAGTCAATTCAAGCATGTGTATTTCTTCTTAATTAAACATGTCTTTAGCCAGGAAAACTCTTCTTCTAGACTTTGTCCATTCTTCTTTTATCTTGGTAATTTTATGCATCGGATTTCCGGTCATTTATGCTTTATGTGACACTGTCCTGGTCCAAATAGGTGCAAGTTGACATTGGAGATGCTGGGAAGTTGATTGTTTTCAGATCTACATCCTCAAAAATTGATTTTCTCGGATACCAGGCAGCTTATGAGGTATGATGGCAGACTTGCATATTTGATGTTTTTTATTGTTTCTTGTAGTATTTCCCTTCTTGAACATGTGTCAATATCATGAAGATGGATTATATTACATGATCTTATGTTCTTCAGGACACTGAAGCTGTGGCAATAAGAACCAGGGAGAATGAATTGAATGAGCGTCAGAGATCTTTTGAAATTCTCAATATTCTAAAGGTAGTATTCTCAACTATGATGGTTATTGCTTACGTGTGACAAAATAGAGGATTGTGCCATTCTCATTAGAATTGTGAACATTAGGTGGTTTCCAAGGATGTATGACAGAAAGTTACCCTTCACTTATGTCTAGCATATTCCCCTTCCTCTTAGTTTTGAAATAGCTTCTGCTTTTGTTGAACTATCTTGGCTTGTTTGATGGGTGTGCATTGGCTTGTAGCTTGTCTAACTTTCCTGTTTGTAGTCAGGGGATCCACTACATCTTAGTGATGTGGAACTCATGCAGCACTTTACTCAGCCACCTTCACGCTACTCTGAGGGATCATTGGTACCTAACTGCCATTATATGTGGACAGTTTTCCTTTCTGTTAATTTGTTACAAAATATGATGTTCGCCTTACATTGTCAATTGATGTATGTAACAGGTTAAGAAGCTGGAAGAACTTGGGATTGGAAGACCATCGACTTATGCGAGCACTTTGAAAGTTCTGCAGGTAATTCATGCAGCTGAATTTCATCTTTTCTTTATGATACATGTTCCTTGTTAACAAAACCTTCCTCTAGTCCATGACATGTTTTTCATTTGTACAATGTTCTCGCATTTTAATTGGTGATTTCTGTTCTTTTCTGTTTTCATGTCTCAGGATAGAAACTATGTCACGGTAAAAAACCGTGTACTATATCCAGAATTTCGAGGTCGTATGGTATGTTGCATGCTACAATTTAATTTTCCTTTATTCTGCATTTTTATTAATCCCTGAGGAAAGATCTAAATTAAATTAATTTGGGTAAATAAACAGTTGGATGTACTTTGATGGTTTCATGCCGATCACGAAATGTTCTTTTTATCCAGAGTGTCATGTTAGAATGTGGGTCTTTATCTTTCAAATTAACTGAGTAATACTTGCTTAGAATGTGGGTCTTTATCTTTCAAATTACTCTGTTACTAATTGCAATACTAGCATCACAAAGACATCATTTCTATCCAGTATGACTAAAGGCCGTAAGTTTTAGATAGCCTCAGGGATTTTATAACGTGACATAGATATATCTAACAAAGTAAACATTAAAAATTTGAATAACTTGATGTGGACACTAATGGTCACATTGAGTGAAAATGTACAATGTATTAGTGTTAAAGAAGCACCTTCTATTACTTCTTCAACTTTATCCGGGTTTATCCTGGATTAATTTTGTGATCTATTAATCACATGTGATTGAAAAATTGTTCCCCTTATGTTACATCACCTCAAAATGAGAAAAAAAGGAAAAGAATACCAGAAAGGATAAAAAAGGGAATGGATTATTTTTGTATCGTTTGATTATTTGCTACTCCTAAGTAACCTCTTTTACTTGCATCTTTTTTGTTGAATAGGTGTCAGCCTTTCTCTCTCACCATTTTACAGAGGTCACAGAGTACAGTTTTACTGCAGATATGGAGACTGAGGTGATTTTATGAATTTGCATTCTGATGTTCCACTTTCCTCGTTGAGAGCTTTATACCTCTATCAAAAATGATAATACTGTTTGATCAATCAAGAAAGAAGTTTTTTCCTTCCTTTCAGCTGCTTTATTAATTGTTTACCTTTCCTATATATTTTATTTGTTTCTTTGTTCTCAGCCCTTCCTCTTTCTCTTTTGTTGTTTCTTTAGATCTCCTTTTGTTTCCTGGTAATTATAGAATTCCTTTTTATCTGTCTTTCTACAGCTAGATAATGTTTCTGCGGGCTCAACTGAATGGAAGGGCCTTCTAAGAGATTATTGGGAAAGATTCAGTTCACATTGTAAACGTGCTGAAAGCATCCATATCCATCAGGTCGCTTCCTTTCCATCTTGAAGCTTTCCACAGTGTTATCGCTTATAAACTTTTAACATCACTCTTACTAAGAACTTTAACTCAAGACATTCTAAAAAAGCTTTGATTGAAAAATATTCCATTATTCACAAAGACCAAAAGCTAAGCTATATGTCATCAATTTCAAAATTGTCCACTTACTTTCTTGGAGAGAAAGGAAAGGTTAGTTTTGCACTTTTCTAGTTGATGGAATATGCCTGTTGTTACCTGTTCCTAATTGTGTAATTTCGCTCTTTTTCTTGTCTCCGCAGATACCTTTATTGTTTTCATTTTTCCACAGAAAACCAACTGTAATTGCAGATAAAAACTGTAGAAGGAACTAGAATATTTTGTTTTCTTAAAATTCTTGTTCCCTGGGTCATTATATTCCCTTAATTGTAGTCATTGATATTCGAACTTTCTTTGTCAAATTTTTCCTTTTAGGTGGAGAAGATGCTGGAGAAGACATTTGGTGATTTTTTGTTTGGTTCACTGCCTGATCACAATAGGACATGCCCAAGGTAGCATATATACACCAACACTCCATGTAGTTGTAGGTTTCCGACATTTTTATCC
>JANZXR010000003.1:29991222-30011307 GCA_027575705.1 Erythroxylum echinodendron
ATCACAATAGGACATGCCCAAGGTAGCATATATACACCAACACTCCATGTAGTTGTAGGTTTCCGACATTTTTATCCCATAACCATAAATCACGAATTCAGTGTCAACCATGACCTGGTTTTGTCCTGTGCGACATATTCTAGTTATTGTTCTGTTGTTACATACATATTCAAGTTCAGATGACAAAAAGTTCTGTCTATTATGTTTTTCTTTTTTTTTTTTTTCCTGTCCATAAGTCTTGTTTGATTTTCCTTTGTCTCAGTTGTATGGAGGGCACCTTGATCTTCAAAGTAAGTAGGTTCGGTGCAGGCTATTTTATAGGCTGTGATCAGCATCCAAAGTGCAAGTGAGTTTGAACATTGATATTTTTCTCTTTTATGACCATAATCTCCTATGGAAGTGAAATGACCATAATCTCCTATGGAAGTGAAATTAATATTCTGTCTCTCTCTCTCTCTTGTTCATAATTCCAGTTAGATTCCTTTCATTTTCTGTATTAAAACTAAATAATTTATTTGCCTTGTGGAATGTTGTTTTTGGTTCTGATTATTCTTTATAAAACTGCAGGTACATTGCTAAGTCATTATATGGTGACGAGGAGGAAGAAGAAATTCGTCGAGGCAATAAATCAGTTGAGGAACCGAAAATACTAGGTCTCCATCCGGCTTCTAATGAAAAGGTTTCTTTGATTCTGCATTCTTTTCTTCTGATGTAGCCTTTCAGCTGTGAATTACTTGTTCATTCAGTGACAAGTTTTGTTGGCATTAAATGTCATCAAACCTTTCTTCTTCCATTTTAGATTCTTCTGAAGAGTGGCCCGTATGGATTCTACGTTCAGCTTGGTGAAGACAGGAAGGGTTACACACCTAAAAGAGCCTCTGTTTCCCATGTATGTTAAAAGAAAGTCTCTCATTCCCTTATCTCTTTTGGTTAACAGTAAGTTGGTTCAGGTCAATTTGCTTTCAGCAGCAGCAATGCACTTACAGTGGATGAAAATGTTGTTTACAGATCAAAGCCGTGGATGCTATTACACTCGAAGACGCTATCGAGTTGCTACGCTATCCTGTTACATTGGTATATTTGTCAATCTCTATGTACTTTGTTCTGTTTTACATTCTGTTTCTGTTGAATTAACATGTTCTTGGACGTGCACCTAGGGTAACCATCCAAAGGATGGCCATCCTGTGATAATAAAATTGGCCAGGGTTGGGTTTTCCATTAGACATAGACGCACGATAGCTTCAGTTCCTAAGGTACTTTCTTGTTTAGCCATTTTCTTCCAATCATATTCAGAATGCAGCTTCTGGTACTACAAATGTGAATTTTGTAGAATATGAAGCCAGAGGATGTAACCATGGAGAAGGCACTGGAGCTTTTGTCCAGTAAAAATGTGCGGCAAAGCGGCCGACCAAAGAGAGATGTGAACGTGGAAGAAGCCGTGGAGGCCACCGCTGCCGTGTAGGGAGGAGTTGCAGTGGTATCCTGATGACTTTTGCTTTGACACATTAATTTTTGGAAGGCAAAATCATGAACTTGGGAAGTGATTCTTTTGTAATTCTCACAAAAGGGGTATAGTGTTATGTGATCTGTTCTGTTGGAATTTGTGAAAGAGGATAATTAATTAATTAATTATTCTTTAAATCCCTTATTTAATTATATTACAAATAAGTTTATTTTATTTTTGTTAAAATTAAGAAAGAGTATTTCTTGTAAAAAATCACTTATCTAAATTTTAAGGATAGCAACCATGGGCCTATATTATGGTATTTTCAATAAGTCAACTTATGGTTTAGGCTTAAGTTCAGATTGCTTATAGATTAGGCTTAAGTTCAGATCAATTTGAGGATCAACTATTTTAATTTGTTTAAGAAGTGTTGGACCTAAGACAGGTCTGGGCTTTCTAAATTCGGATCTAATTAAAAAAAGTTTTTTTAATATTTAACTTTTAAAAAATTGATGTGATAAGCCATTGCTATCCTTACATTCCGACGTGGAAAAAAATTAAAAATACTTGTAATTGTAAATTTTATTTGAGCTTATTGGGCCTTCGAAGAGGAAACCAACCAGTACAAGCCCATTTCCAGTTTTTAGCTGAAAATTGTAAAGAAAATTACAATAAAAAAGGTAAAACAAATCTTCGCAATCCACGTACGTTTGAGACTAGAGAGAGAGAGAGAGAGAGAGAGAGGCTCTCAGTGTTCGAATTCTGCAATTCTAATCTTGCAGCAACTCAGGTGCTCTTGATTCTGTTTCTTTTGATCCTTTGTGTTTTACTTACGTTATTGTTGTTCTTCTTAGGAGTTTTGATTCTTAGAAGGAAATCGTCGGCCTTTATGAGATTTCGTTTGCTCTTTTCTTCTTCGAAGAAAGCGAATGAGAAATTTGTTGTTTGTCTTTCTGTGATTTATTGGGAATAATGCTAATCGAAAAGGATAAAAGGAACGAGTTATGATCTAGTTTTCCTTTCGGTTTTACATTGTTCTCGTTGATGCAACGATTGTTACTTTTTGCTTTTTTTTTTTTTGTTTGGTTTCTAAATCATTCCACAATCTAACAGGGAAATCAGGTGATTAGTATCTTGATAATATAGAAATAAAGCAATAAATAGAAAAGGAAAAGATTATTGGAAATGCAGCAGAGAATGAGACAACAGCAACAGCAGGCTCTACTGATGCAACAAGCATTGCTACAACAACAGCAGCAGCAACAGATGTACCATCCTGGAGTAATTGCTGCTGCCATGTCTCAAGTGATTTTCTAATTCTATTATCAGTTTTTCCTTTTCGTTATGTCAATCTTTTGTTTTCATTACTTTTTATTGTATTCTTTTGGGTTGGAAAAAGTTTTGATTTTTTTTTTCTTTTTGAAAATGTCAGTCCACTGAGTGGAATTTTATTGTCGATTCAAAGTTAATATTCAGCTTTCAAGTTTATTAAATCCTTATGTTACTTTTGAATGTTGAAAATAGAAGAAAGGGAAAATCAAAAGCGACAGAAGAGAATCCTATGATTGAAGGAAAACATACTAGTAACTGCAGAGAATGAAAGTGGCGATGAGGAAGAATTAGAGGGATTTCTAATTCAAAAGATGCATTATGTTGTTCCTGATTTTTGTCCTTCTAATTTAAAAGATGCACTTTGTTTGTTACTGCTTTTTTGTGTCTAGGTTGCTATTTTCTTTTGCTCTTCTCGTTGAAATTCTTTTTAATTAATTTTTTCTTTGCTTTGGGACTCTTATAAATTACCCTTTCTTTTGTTTGTGTTCTGATTCTATTTTCTGCAGATGGAGCCGATTCCTAGTGGAAATCTGCCTCCTGGTTTTGATTCAACTACATGCCGTAGTGTGTAAGAACAATTTCATTTGTTTCCTTATTTTGTTTCTTTCTGGAGTTCTCATTCATGTTTATACGTTGAATATACTTGTACAACATAGTTTTCTTTCTGCTGATGGAATTCTGGCTTCTAACAAAGATGAAAAAGTTCCATTTAGTGTTGCATACCTCATTTTTCTCATATATGTTTGGATTTGTTTTTTCACACGGATGATCTAATAACTTGATAAATTTTAGCTATGTAGGAAATATTCATGTCAATGTCACTGAGAAACTCCTTGCTGAAGTTTTCCAGACTGCTGGTCCTGTGGCAGGATGCAAGTTGATCAGAAAGGATAAGGTTTGATTAGGACACTTTCAGTTTTCTTATTTTTTTTCAGGAATAAATGCTGTTTTATTGGGTTTCTGTCTGTCTTCATTGTCATGTGATGTTTAGATCCTCTGAGAGAGATGTCTGTGTAACTTATTGTTAATCATATTATTGGTCTAATAAAAGACCTTGTGCAGGACAGCAATTCTAAGACTGATTATAAAGTATGATTCGAAAATGACCTGTCTTAGTGATCAAATTGTAAATTCCTTTTTTCTGCATTATGATGTTTATTCAATGTGATTCTCTTTCCTTCTCTCCCTCTGATGGAAAGTGCGGATTTTTTCTTCTGGAAATCACTTTGTATTCAATTAATAGGTTTTGGTTAAGAAAACCTTGTGCAGGCTTTAATTTCAATCTGTGCTTAATTTCTTTTCACTAACGGTTTTAACGCACTCAATTTGAAGCTAATGTTATTCTATTCGTATTCAATAAGGAATCAACTTTTCTTAAATATCACTTCTATAAATATATGATATTGATGTCTGAATCATGCAATTTCCCAATCATAGGTGAAACCCTTGGTCAACCAACCTGTTTCTAGAAACATGTGCAGACCAAAACAGAGAAACTTCAGTTATGCAGTTGCAAATATGATTCAACATATCCATACCAAACTATTTACTATTGTGCACTAGTTTGATGATTGATCGTTTCTCTATAATTGCAGTCGTCATATGGTTTTGTGGATTACCATGATCGGTCATCAGCAGCTCTGGCAATAATGACACTGCATGGTCGACAACTGTGAGTATTCATACCATTTTGAATTAAATTTCCTTATTCTAGGGTCATCTCTATCATAATTAACTTACCTGAGTTACCAAGTTTTGAAGAAGAAAACTTAATGTCAATTTTTGTGCTGCTTGTCTTATTAACCATCATTTCGTTCGATTTTTTATTTTATTTTTGTGGAAGAGTTGCTCACAGCTGATTCCAATCACTTGAATCCAGTGTTACCAATACAACCTGTTGTTAAATAACGTAATCCACTAAGCTTTAAATGCAACTCTATATGTGCGTGCATGTGTGTCAGTTTTCTTGGTGCTTATTAATGTATGGATTTCCTTCCATTAATTCTCTATGGACATACTTTCCAGTTATGGTCAGGCGCTTAAGGTTAACTGGGCATATGCGAACAACCAAAGGGAAGACACATCAGGTTAATTTTAGTTCTTTTTTTGCTTGTTTATTTGATTTTGGTTTGCATGATTTTGCATTCCTTCTAATACAATACCTTCTTCTGTGGATTTCTCTGACTGTTCATTGACTTGATCCTCTCTTCCTTTTAGGGCATTTCCATATATTTGTTGGTGATTTGAGTCCAGAGGTTACAGATGCAACTTTATTCGCCTGTTTCTCTGTCTATCCTAGTTGCTCGTAAGTTCATCCGCACATACTCATCCTTTTGCTTTGTTAAGAAATCAATCTGTATCTCATGATATCTGCATCTTATGTAGAAGAAGCACCTAGTAATGAAAATAATTTTGCAATGCGTTTAGTGGAAAGGGATGATGTTTGTTTGGTTGTATGGAAGACCAAAATAAGTTGGAAAGTGGAGTGCTCTGTTTGTCTTCCTTATATGTTATGCTCCCTCTTTTGGTATTTTGACACTTCTTGTTATTATTGTCTAGTTCACTAGAAGCTTGTCTTTCTCTTTTCCATTCTTTTTTTTTTTTTTCTTCTTGATAAATTTCCCAATCTTTTCTTGTGCTTCATCATTCTCAGAGATGCAAGGGTCATGTGGGATCACAAAACTGGTCGCTCAAAAGGATATGGCTTTGTTTCTTTCCGCAATCAACAGGTCTTTTTAGAAATCATTCTTGTTTTCTTCTTCCATGCAGTACCTGATGATTGACAAGTTAGGGTTTAGGAAACGGAATATGAGCTGGTATTGTTTTGGATCCGTCCTTTCTAGAATTATGTATTTAGGATGCACAACTAGGAGTTCACTCACAGTTAGGTTCTTAAAACCAAAGTTTTTTGGCATCCTCTGCCAAGAGGCCTCGTCGTATTCTTTTGATCCTTCTTTCCATAAACTGATTTAAGTACTTCATGATATTTGTGTTGCAGGATGCACAGAGTGCTATCAATGACTTGACTGGTTAGACATTGAAAGCTTCTATTGTCTAGTGATTGGTTCCATTGGTATGGATTCTCTTGTTAAAATGTTTGATTTGTGTTAAAAATCCCAATTATAGGTAAATGGCTCGGGAACAGGCAAATAAGGTGCAACTGGGCAACTAAAGGTTCAGGATCAAATGAAGACAAGCTAATTACTGACAACCAAAATGCAGTTGTACTCACTAGTGGATCTTCAGGTAGGATGAATCTTTTTTGGGCCATAATAAATAATCTGTGGTGGAGCGGGACATGGGTATCTTTAGTGGACACATTCTGCACCAGGTACAGGCAAAAACTTTCACAATGATTTAAAGAGATTGATTGAGTGTTGTAAGCGTCATCAAGCAAACATGGTACCATTTTCAAGTCAAGTGACCTAGTTATCTGATGATTGAGTATTCTGGTTCAATCGGGAGCTGTGTGTATTAGATTTCAGAGTTGGAACCAGATTAATCTAATAAAAGACAGTATTAATGATTTTCTAATATCTTTGAGGAATTGAGTTTATTTTGTATATGGACTTCTGATTCATCTAAGGAAACTGGACTTCAACTAAAAGTCAGTCTCCTGAAAGTATGCATATATATGTGTATACGTGTATACATGTATATGTAGTTTTGTGTGTATGTAAATATGTATTTATGGATGGATTTCTTGGGTGTTCATTCCTTCATCTAAAGCAGTTGTATAAGATCAAAAGGTAGCTCCAGTTACAATGCAATATTAGACTTCGGTCTTTTACTTATTTCACGCTCCAAGTTCTAGTTGTGTTAAATCATTGTCTGGTCTATTACTAAGGTGCATTTATCTCTTGCATGAGCTGGGCAATATTGTTGATTTTGATGGATAGTTTGTTGTGCAGAAGGAGGTCAGGAAAATGCTAATGAGGATGCTCCTGAAAACAACCCTGCATACACCACTGTCTATGTTGGCAATCTTTCCCATGAGGTAATGGAAGGATGGAAATCATATGCATCAACTATGCCTGAGGCACTGATTTCTATATTGTTAAAAGTTTTCTGACTGCATTCTGTTCTCAAGGTAAACTTTTCTGGAGACTGCAAAAGTTTAACTATCAGTTTGCTGGGGGTAACACTTAACTGACTATTTGTTGTGGATAGATAAGGAGGTGCTATCTCAAATACGATCAAAATTTTCACTGCCTGTGATGACAAATTGGTTGTTTTGAAAGTTAAGCTATACTATAATAATACCTTCTATATAGTGTCTAGGTAAAATTATACTCTGATCACCCTGAATAGAAAACATGATGCATATTCAAGTCCAATGTAATAATAGCTTTGTTATTGTCTGCTCCACTTTAGTTATCCAATTTTTTCCATAATCAATGCAAGTTGTTTGTTGTGTGCTTCCTTATACCTCCACATTCAGATGTTTTTTCGTCAGTAAAATGAGAGACCACGCCAAATCTGTCCTTTTTCTTGACAATTTGGTTTGCCCATCAGGTAACTCAAGCTGAGCTTCACTGTCTCTTTCATGCTCTTGGGACTGGGGTGATTGAGGAGGTGCGCATGCAGAGAGATAAGGGTTTTGGATTTGTTAGATACAATAGCCATGAAGAAGCAGCCTCTGCAATTCAGATAGCCAATGGGAAAATAGTTCATGGAAAGCCCATGAAGGTCAGACATCTTTTTGCCTTTCTCATAACATTCAAATCTGTATATTCCTAATAGTGAGAATAATCAGAATTTCATGCACTATCTTTTTGTCACTGTAATGCTGTTATTGGATTTTGATGCCAGTTCATACATCTAATGCTTGATCTTGCATGACAAACATCTCATTTTGCCGTTAACATAAGCTATTTAGTTTTTCTACACGTTGCTTCCTATTATGCAAACCAATTTCTTGCCAACATTTCGCATATGTTCATGTATTTTTTGTAGTGCTCATGGGGTAGCAAGCCAACTCCTCCGGGAACAGCTTCAAATCCATTACCACCTCCAGCTCAACCTTACCAGATCCTGCAGTCTTCTGGCATGAACCAGGGTTACTCCGCAGCTGATTTATTGGCTTATCAACGACAACTTGCATTAAGCCAGGCTGCTGCATCTGGCCTTTCTGGTCAAGCTCTTGCTCAGCTTACTGGACAACATGGTTCCATGGGATTGAGCTCTGGTGGTTCCCAAACACTGTACGAAGGATATCCAAATAGTTCTTCAGGTCACCATCTCATGTATTACCGTTGATGGAAGGGCCTTTTAACATAATTTTGTTTTCTTCTGGATACCCTGGCAACTTTTCCTTGTCCTGGGAGTTATAACCTTCTTTTATCCTTCTTTTTTAGTTTGTTTTCTGCTATTTATCCCCACCATTCCTCGAGTTGTGAGTTCAACTTCGATTTAAGTAAGTTTTGGTGTATGCTGTATTATGTCTGTGATAAAGAGTTGCATGCCTTCTAATCTGTTACATTTTCTTATTACCGTTTCTGCGGTCTAGTCAAGTTAAATGATGTATGCTTCAATTATGTTCTCTAATTCAATTGTTGTAAAGGATTCGTGATTTGCCTCAGGAATTTATCTACTGGGTGTTTGTTGTTAGAAAACTTTCAGGAAGGGTAAGTGTAAATTGCTTCGCTTTGAAAAGTGAAAATTAATCCCGAGTAGACATAATGCAATTTTCAAGCTTTCATATCATATTTTGTATCATTCCATAACATACGTGTGTATGCCCTATGTGCATATGACTATGTAGATGGTACCCTCATTGACTTACTAATTGCAATCACTTCCAGCATATGTTTTCTTTTTTCCTTTTAGGTAAAAAGATACATATAATTGCTAAATTTAAGTGTATATAAAAATCTGTAAATTATGTATATTAAATAAAGGCTTCAATTAAAAAAATTTCAAACTTTGCTCAATTTTATAATTATAGTTTGAACTTAAAAAGTGATAATTAAATAATCAATTTTTCATTTTTTTAATTTTAACTTGATGTTATTATTTTCGTTAAGGTTGTTGGCTTAGTTTGTCATATGAGACAAATCTTAAATATTAATACAAATCGTACTTATAAGTTTGATTAAATTATGTCATTTTGGGATTGAAATTTTTAAATCAAATTCTCACTCAACAAAGTTAGTGCAAAATGACAACAATACAGATCTAATAATCTAAATAAAATTTCTATTTGTCACTCTAGGTTTTTTTTCTTTCTGTGCGAAAACAAACTTATTTAAGATTTTCAATTTTAACAATTTAAGTTGTGAGTTTGATTTAGAGATTTTAATCAAAAACACGACATAGTTTAGTTAAAATGTTTAAGGTTTTTACCTTATATGGCAGGTCACGTTAATAATGTTAAAGAAATACTAATATTAGATTAGAACTGAAAAAAAATTGAAAGCTTGAATATTTAATTACTATTTTTAAAATTTAGACTATAATCGTAAAATTGAGTAAAATTTTGTGATTTTTTTATAATTAACTCTTAAATAAATTATTTAACGGCTCAATTCCATCCACAACAGTTTCATCAACTAGATTAGTTAAAAAAATTATAAAATGTGTGGTTTGCTCCATTGCATAAAGCTTGGAAACTCTTTTTAAGATTCAAAATAATGACTTGGTACAAAGAAGACCATTAAGGAATTTTCCTTTTTACCAATCTGGTCACCCCTTTTGAGACTCTCCACCTTTTATGACTGAGATAAGAGTTGTTACCTTTGGAAGGAAGGTTACTGTATGGGATATCACATAGTGTCTATAAGTTGATCACCAGCTATTATAAATGACTTACTGTCAGAATATGTCAAATTTCCATTGTCACTTCCTTAGTATTTAAACCATTCTTCTCCTTGGAATCAAATGCTGATAAGGACTTCCTACAATCCTATGTTAAGTGTTACCAAGAAAGGAGGCAAGCCAACCGCCAAAACTGTTTCTGTCATCTGGAAGTAGCCCACCCTGACACTAATGGAAAGATTTTTAGTATTTTTCTTTCAATTGTCCAAATGATACAGACCTTTACAAAAAATAAAATATTGATGTCAAGTGTGTTTCAGAATCTGTCTGCTACCATGTCATATAACTAGAAATGTGAAGTCAAATCTAAGAACTTGTCTATCCATTTTCTTGGCATGCTCAATCATCTTCTTTCTCTTTTTGCTGAGATGGGCAATGACAAAATTGGCATCTTTTAGGATTTCGACCTTCAAGTGAAACTACATGGCAATAACCTTGTGGCCTTATCTAGATTCTCTGTACAGGTTCGAAAGTTAAAAAGACTTTTTGTACATGGGCTGTGCTAATCGTAGAATCATGAATTCCTCATAGTTCTCGTGATAGATACCATGGCTAATCAAGCATAACTTCGGCCCTTTATTGACTCGTTGTGGAGCTTCTTGTTCTTTCATGAGAGTATGGCAAAGAAGATTTACTCTGCAAAAAAGTTGACGGAGAAGGTCTTAAGTTCATCTGGTAAAAAGGATATAAAGCAAGGATATATGTCAAGTTCAAGGATCAACATTCTTCCATGATGTGTCCTTTCAGTATATCTTGCCCAAAGTCTGCGTAAGGCTTTTTTCTTTTGGTTCTCTTGTGCAATTTATGCCAATATGCTTTGAAAATGCAAGGTCTTTTTGGTTTCAACTACTGCATTTGTCAACTTACTAGCTCTACGGAAACTTGGCTATCATGTGCAGAGCGATTTGAACTTCCTGTCGACAATGAGTGAGTTATAGATTCGTCAGCTAAAGCTCTCAATCTGTTGAGTTCTACCAAGATAACCTTGCCAAGGTCTGGTCTGTCTTTGCGCCTTAACTCTGCACACTTGAGTGCCAACTTTGCAAAGCACTTGGCTTCTTCCATTGGCCAATCAGGAACCGTTGGATCCAGCATATCGGCAATCCTGTCCTTTTCAATGGCCCTTTCAACGAAGTGAGTCAATCCCATTGGTGGTTTCCCTGTTAGTATTTGAAGAAAAATGATCCCCAAAGAGTATATGTCAGACTTGATACCAAGCATTCCTGTCTGCTGGTACTCTGGATCTATGTAGCAGAAAGTACCAGCAGCTGACGTCATCCGATATTGTGTCACACTGTCAGCAACAGATGGTGGGACTAGCCTAGCCAAGCCCACATCACTGATCTTGCTCACGTAGTTTCGGTCGAGCAAAATGTTTGCAGGTTTTAGGTCCCGGTGGACAAGTGGCTCTGGTTTAGTTTGGTGAAGAAAAAGCAAACCAGTTCCAATTTCAGCTGCAATTCTGAACCTCATTTGCCAAGATAGAGGTGGAGTATTACCACGTCGGAAGAGACGATCTTCCAAACTTCCATTAGCCATGTATTCATATACTAAACATCCATACTCCGGACAAGCTCCCAGGAGGAGAACCATGTTTGGGTGTCTAATGCAACTCAGCACCTCAACCTACAAAGCAATCAACAAGCTAATAAGTCAAGAAGAATATATATGGTTTCCCGATAATGTTATGAAGAGGTTGAATGTGGGGTCATAGCTGGTTGCATATGACATAGACCTAAAGAATTCTTTAGTACATATCCTAATTTTGATAGGTATACATATTTTAGACCTTTGATCCTTGTGAGCTATTTTCTTTCTTTCTTCTCATGGTTCTTCTTTAAAGTCCTGTCCATGATAGTGAACGAGGAACAAATGGACAAACCCACATAGTGTAGCTTTTGAATGTCCAACCATTTCATTTTCAACCTTGAAAGTCATTCTAAGAACTAAAAAAGTATAAGAAACTTGTTCGACTGAGACTTATTTTCACAAGTCACGTACCTCTTGCTGAAATTGGGACCTTCCCTGTTGAGCATCAGGACGCAAGGCCTTGATTGCCACTGGAGTATGGTCGAGATAACACTTGTAGACAGGTCCATAACCCCCTTCCCCGATCTTGAGGGAGTCCGAAAAATATTCTGTTGCAGCTTCAATATCCTCAATTGCATACTTCCGGTACCTGACATCTGAACTTGCCAAAGCATCAAGTGCCTTTCTCTTCTCTTCTGCTTCTTTCAGTGCTTTCATTTCAGCATTGATTCTTTTTTGTGCTTCCAGTTCTGCAAGTCTCTGAGCTGCTTCAGCTGCTTCAATGGCTGCTCTGGACTTGGCTTTCTCCTTCTCTACAATTGCCATAGCAGTTTCCTCAGCTAGTCTTGCCTCTTCCAATCTTCGCTCCTCTTCCATTTTCCATACTTGTAGCTCCTTTGCCTAAATGCAGATGGTCTAAGATAACTGATTGAGATCTCATAAGTATAAAGAAGATGCATTTTACCATACCTTTTGTTTAGCTGTAAGTGCTTCCTTGCAGGCTGTGCTGTACATTTCCATGGTTTGCTTGAGCTCCAGTTTTAGTCTCTTCATTTCAGCTTCCACATCATCCTGCATTTTTTTTTTTTTCCCTTTTGAGTTATAAGCATTAGGAATACATATCTAAATAAATGACGTGCAGATGCAGAATGTACTGAAATACTGCTTACTTTGGGAATGACAGGAGAATTTAACCGATATAAAAGATCATTACCAAGCTCAGTCTAACTGAATGCAACTAGATATTATCTACTATTAACATTTTCTCAGTTTTAGCTCTCATTCCATTTTCTCTTGTGGTTCATACAGAACCACTCTCAAGTTGATATGTAATTCTTCATAACCATCATCCCTTCAGGATTTAAATGGAAGTGGATAAGCTCCTTTTTGTTCCTTGCTACTTATTCAAAAGATGGCTATAACCTTTTATTCTTATTGGTTAATAATGATTAGATGCATATCTACGAGTATAGATGTTAAGAGGACCCGATGCTCTATATTATCTGCAAATATTGTCCAGCTACTGGCTGCACATTCTCACCATTGTTTGTGATGATGATGACAATCTATCACTTTCCATTGATAAGTCGGATGGAGAGGTGACATCCACGGATCTTCTTCCATACTGAATTGTTTCAAAATTAGAGTCGAAGTCCATGTCTGAAAAGTTTGAATGTCTGGAGCCACGACCACCACCACCACCACCACCACCACCATACCCTACTCCTGCTGTTTCTTGGTTGTCATAGATTGACGGGAAAACCCGGTCAATACTAGGTCTGCCTGAGCTGACAAAGGAAATATCATTGTCTGGTGGTGCAGGCAGTTCACCATAGGACTTTCCGTTTGGACCTCTTCTAGTGAATGGCGACCTGTTTTTAGTCACATTGTCTTAAGTTAGTCCTCTCAGGCTCATTGATATAGTAGTGTATAGCCAGTAAATTGCATCTTTCTTGTTCTAAATGTTTGCTAAAAGCAAAAGCAGGTTACATGTATGTAGTTCTATGGTATCAGGTATTTACGCATTGTAACCAATAGTTTCAACTATCAACAAATATGTCCCGTGTCTAGACTCTAGAGAGTAATACAGGTTTTATGAATTACTTCTTACCTGAAGAATTCAGTCTCTTCGGTTGATCTTTGGGGTTGCTCAGTAGGTGTCTTTGGCCCTACTGCAAGAACAGATATCATCTTTATCATTTAGTCACTGATGTCATTGACACAAGCCACTTCAAAATAAAAGAACAAGTAAGAAATGCAGATAAGAAAAAAGACCGTCTAACCTCTTCTATTAGGAGTTTGGGGAACAGGCACTTCCTTAGGAGCTGGTTTTGGGCTTGGTTGTTGTTGATTAGGAAGCTGGTTAATCAGTGGTGATACAGATGGTGCAGGACGTGAAGCAGATCTCATGGACTGAATCTTGCCTTTGGATATTACATATACAGTACAAAAGTCAGGTGCCCCCTTTGATACTGTGCCAGGGATGTCTGTGGTCTTGAATCTACTGACATGAAACGTTGCATTGTTAAGTAACCTCGGAAATCTTCATTGATTGATCAGTACAATGAGATAATGAAGCAGGAACCCGATATTCTTCAAGGGAGCTAAAATAAATTTTCCTATGTGTTGTGTACTAACCATTGCATTTGATTTCACAGAATGAAAGCTTCTTCCCTTGTTGGATTGTTTAATTATTTAATAATGGTTGGATTGAGTTTGCTGCAGTTGATCTGTCAAGAATCAAGAAAGGTGCATACCTAAATAGGCCTGTTTTTGCAGAGGCACCAAGTAATAAGACCTCAATTGCTGCGTGGGTTACGTATTCGATTAATGCTCTTGCTACATCTGTGTCTTCCAGTACAATATCCTTGCATTGAATCTGATGCCAAAATATTTCAGAATAATTAGAGAGGGCACTACCTACGTGCCCTTGACAACCACCATAATCAGATAACATCTACATAATGTGGAAGAAAATAATGTATTTGATAGTTTGCATTCTTCAATAATGAATTGGTGCAGATAGACAGGGAAGTTGCAAAGCAGGTGTTTTCCAGATCCAGTGAACGAAAATAAGAAAATTTGTATCTTGCCCACATACATCTTTTCGTGTGCAAAAGCAACGGAATGGAAGGAATAACTCCTTGGTCTGTGAATCAGGTTCCTTGCATACCAAAGCATTTAAGGCATTAGAATCAGCAACTTGGTTCGTCCCTGCACAGAAACAACATATACAAATGCAAGTTGAGAGATTTATGATCACAAAATCTGTTAGAATGATCCAAGCAATAAAAATTCTTCCTTTAGATACTAACGGGGTAAAGAAAGTAGATAAGCGTTATGATTCATTGAAAATGTGATAGATAAGGTCATTTTGTTCCATCTTCCATGCATGCATCCCTTTTTTTTTTTTTTTGGTGTGCATATTTACACGTGCTTGATGTCTTCCATTGGTGAGGCTTACTTAGTGTGGCAATGGAAGGAGAGGCCGAGAGAGCTGGTTTGAGCTTAACGTGGATGAGAATGATTGTCTGGCCTCTCTGCAGAAGATGATCGGTAGCCCATTTCAGGGCATTTTGGCTGTTTTTATCTTTGTCTATTGCCACTGCCACCAATCCGTTTCCTCCTTCTCTTCTATCTGTTTGTGATCTTGGCATCCACATCTCTATACACCCCTGAACTTTCCACAAAGTCAAAACTTTTACAGATTGTTGTTTCTTTTGATACGGAAGCTGTTCATAGAATAGGGAAATGCATACTAGGAATGAAAGCTTGTCGCAAAATGGGACATGGGTATTCTTTTTTTGGATCTCCCGATCTCTCTCACAAGGACAAGAGAGAGGAAAAGCACACGCCTTTTTGTTCTGCAATTTTTTCAAACTTGGTTCTTTTTGGTCTGAAGCAAGGAAGACTATGGTTACACCTCTCTGAATTAGCTTGTTTTTAGCATTTCTCTAACTTTATTTGATTGTTTCAAACTAGTGATAGTGAGCCATCATAAATCTCTCCACACAAACTTCTCTTCCTCTCTTAGATAAAGAACTCCATACTTTACGGTCATTCAGGCATTTGAACCCCCTACTACTATGTGCCTTAGCATTTTTGCCATCCCTATCTTCACTTTGGCCTATTTTTAGTTATCTTTATTTGGTTAGACAAGTACTTCCATTTTCTTTCTAAATTATCTGGAAACTAATGAAATTCTAAAAGTTTATGAACATTATCACTTAGAAAATGATCCAACTTGAGAAAACTTGGATCGATAATTGGTTGGAAATTTTATTTAATTAGATACAAACTGTTTCCATATAAGCCAAGAAGGAAATCTAGTTGAAATGCATTAGCATTGTGGGTTTACAAATTCACACGGAGTTACAAACATGGGTTCTCTGTTCTTTTCCTTCAGAAACCAGCTTCCATGAGCACAGCATATATTATGAATACTTAAGTTGAAGATATTTGCTCAAATAATGCCCTCAAGGCTCAGATTAATGTTGACAAACAAGTTTTCTCTTACTGTATATGGTATATGGTTACACTTGAATATCTATCCTCTATACCACTGATTGCTTCCCTTTAAGAATTATTAAGATGTCTCTTCTATACATGTTGGATGAAGGTCATAATCACAAACTTCACAAGAGAAGGCCCAGAATCTGCCTTGCCTTCTGCAGTAGTCGCATATAAATGCTTTTGCCAAGTCCAACTTTAGTATATGTTCATGCTTTACATCCTTAACCTCATGGGGCAATGCATCACCTTCCTTTTTCAAGGCTGCTTTTAAGTCTACAATCCTTGACTCTGTAAACGGGAAAGCCTTGGCACCATACGAAGATACCATGGCTTTTCCTTCCAAGGTTATCGTTTTCCCATCCTGTCCAATTATGACCAGGCCTGGTATTCCTTTAACGTCAAAAATCCTACAGAGGTCTTGGCGGGTTCTGTCCTCATATGGAATTGCAAGCCATGGCATGGTACTTAGGTTGATGACAAATTCTTTAAGGTCCCGATCAGTAGAAACCAAAATAAGCTCAAAGCAGTGATTAGTAGTAGTTATGAGCTCATTGTAAGCTTCTATAAGTTGGGTAGTGAAGGCACGACTAGGAGGGCACCAGTATGCACCAAAGTACAGGCCAATTGTCTTACCAACGAGTTCTGATATTAATATCTGCAGTTAGTTCACAAACAAATGTCAAAATTTTGCCCATATTCTAAATTACAACAGAGGTCAAGTTAACTAGATACCTTTTTAGCATCTCTATCTATTAGGTAATTTCGGCCTTCATGCATCAAAAGTTTTTCAATACTTCCTCCTTCACGCTTTGCTTCATCCATGATCTTTAGTTCCTCCCTTCTCTTCCTAGTGAAAGGAAAAGCTTCAGGGCCATAGTCTTCAATCAGCTGAATCAGATCCTCAATTTCCGTTATTCCATCCGAACTTAGTGAGATCAGCGATGGTATGTGGTTAATGCGACATATGTCACTTAATCGTTTATGTAAGACTGGATCAAATGGAACTGCAAGCCATGGCATGCACTTGAAGTGGTCCTTGAAACCATTCTCATCATGGTCAAAGGAGATGAAGATAATATCAACCTTTTTATCTTCGCTTAATAAGCTGTTATAAAGTTGCAAAAGCTGGGGAAGAAAAGTTTTACATGGTCTACACCAGTTTGCTGAGAAGAAGAGGCAAATGATCTTCCCATCACAGGAAGACAAGGGTACCTGCAGATAGAAAATATTAGCTTCAATTGCTTTTGCAGTCTGAGTTTCAGTTTTGCGAAGTGCCAAGCATCGATATATGCATATGTACATATATAGATCAGCAACATATTATGGGAGATGATTGTAGTAGAAGTTCTCAAACGAAGATTATATACCAAAGTTAAGAGTTAATGGATAATAAAACCACAGAACACTAGAAAGTAAAATGAGTAACTGTCAAATAGAAGAGACATTTTTTGTAAAAATCACACGAAGGAAAGGATTCTTAGAGGAGTACCTGTCCTTCACGAGATAGAAGGAAATTAACTCCTTGAGATGCTAAGATTGCCACAAAGTTGCTGTTGTCAGTAATTTCAGCTTGAAACTCAGGCCCTGCCATTATCAGTGCAAACAAAAGCCGATATCCTCTCTTCTTTTATATTGTTCCCATTAGACTTCATGATCAAAAGAAACATACAGAAAAGTGTTATCTATAAAGAATCTAGTGATGCTCACATAAAGATTTGTACTTGCTTTTTTCTGTGCGAAGAGAAGAGAGAAGAAACTGATTGACTTCAAATTAAAATATCCATAATTGGTATATTTTCCTGATAATTTATTGGAAACTGATGGTTATGCTACAGCAATCCCTTGGTACTAGTGCAGCCACATCTTTGTTTCATTATACTAATCTGTCAACATTCTCAGTTGAGTCACAAAGCAAAGCAGAGGAACCCAAAAGCAAGTTCAACATGGCTTCAAAGAAATGAGAGCCACCAGTGCATATATTCCACCAATATCTAACGCTAAAAATGTCCAAAAGTTTAGAAAAGATGATAAAATGACAAAAAAAAAAAGAAGAGAAAGTTTCTTTAAGTGAAGGAAAAAGTTTTTTTGTTTGGATTTTGTACTGTCATAAACTTTTGCCAAGATTCTTAAGCAACTCTCCAACTAGAAATGGTACATATCCCATCTTGCCCAGAAGATGGTACAGATGAATCAAATGCTAACAGTGCTCAGAATCACATTATTCTCCAAATGACAGGTTCCAGCAACCATCCTAGAAAATGAAAGAGAGTTACGCATTTTGGTGACATTAGGTCGATTACGTAAGAAGGAATTGTCAATCAACTGGGTGTTTCGGTATAAAGTGTTTTCCTTTTCACTGCTATCGGGAACCCAAACAACACGAGAATTTTTCTCACACGTGTGCTTCTATTTTCTGGCTCCTATCTGTTCTACATATAATCATGTGTTAATTTTTAACCTTGCTATTACTCCCTCTTCTAAAATCATAACAAGGTTCTTAGATAAGCCTGTCTTGCCGAACATATTGCAGTTTTAGGAAGCACATTAGGCAACTTGTCAAGAAGGTTGAATCAACCAGCAAAAGAGTACTTCGACACAGGAATATATTCCTGTAACGAATTGAAGCATCAGAACTTTATCACTGAAAATTTTTATCAGTGGTTGGTTCCTTGCATTCAAAGCATAAAGATAAAATCTTTAAACTGGCAAGTAATTTCGAATTGAAGGGTGATATAAAATCGGTCATATTCATAGTTTGCGCATTCATCCTAGTTAGAAGCTCCAGCTCCTTATCAAGGTCACGGCATCAGCAACTTCATGAGATGAGAAAAGCAAAACATTTTCATCTCAAAGCTGGAAGTTCTACATAACCCCGTTAGAGAATCTCTAATGAAATACGAATTACATACCATACCCAACAAGACACAACAAAAACTTGTTAACCCATAAACAAAGCTTCCATCTTTCCTATGGGAATGGCTTGCTAACACCAGTCCTCTCTTTCTCTGGCTATATATTCAGAAACCAATTAGAACAGGATAAACAAACATCTGCAAACCAAGTACAGCAAGTAGAACTACCTTAGTGTTTGTGAAGATCACGTCTGGTTGATGAAGTTGGATATAGAACGTAATATACAAAGCTTAGAAGAGAAGGAGACGGTAAAGATGATGCTTGATGGGATATTTAAAAGGAGGATAATGATGATATGGAGCGTTGCGCGAGATAAGGAGCGCTTCCAAATTGTTACGTGCTATGCTATGGTTGCAGATTTTGACAAAAGCTGAAGTTAACCTCTCGGTTCCAATTTTCCAGGTATATTCCATTCGTTATGGACAAAAAGGTACTCTCTTTCCAATCTCCGAGAGTTTATTACAAGCAAAAACGACATTTTTTTTATTTAATAAAACAATAACTCAAACCATATAAATCAGTTCACACTTTCGCAAACTAAATCAAAAGTCCTTTTGTGGCCCGATAGAGATAGCTAAATAGCTTAATACTCGAATAGACCAGCGACCAAACGAAAATGGTCCTATTTTTTCTCCTGGTGGATTTTTTAGAACCTTAAATCTGTAAAGATGAAGGCAAAGAAGAGGGCCGTAAGAGGACTGGATGCGGCCCTGTAATTGTTGGTTCTTTCAAGTTCCTAGCGGCTTAATCCTTTTGGTCATCTGAAAATGAATGAAGTCTGTGTTTAACGTGTCAGCTTTTGCTACTTTTGGCACATCAGTTGATTATCTAGGACACAGTCCAACAGAAATCGTAACTTGTATAAGATGACGAGTTAACCTTAATGACCATCGTGTTTTATGTAATTTGGAATTATTGTTAGTAAGGACAAAGGGTTGGTTGTCTTAAATTCCAATTCTCACGATTGACTTTGACTCAAGGAATTGAATAGATAAGGAATAGAGTAGTTATTCTTAAAAATAGAAAAGATAAGAAATATAATAGAATAAGTATTACTTTGTTTAGTTCAAAGAATGGAATAGATCAAGAATTTTTATGCTAGTGTTTGGTTTGAAAATATAAACTTAAAATAACAAAAGAATAACTAACAAAAAGGTCAAAACATCTTTATCCTTATCTTTATTATTATTATTATTATTATTATTATTATTATTATTAATTTTCTACTTATTATTAAAAATTATTATTATTATTATTATTATTATTATTATTATTATTATTATTATTATTATTTTCAACTTATTATTATTCTTATTATAATTAATTTTATTAATAATAATAATTATTATTACTATTATTAAATTCCTTATTATTATTAATTTTCTTCTTCTTCTTAATAATAATAATTATAATAATAATAATAATAATAATTAATTTTTTTATTATTATTAGTTTTATTATTTTTATTAATTTTATTATTCATATTATTAATAATATTATTATTGTTAATTATTATTTTGAAGTTGATCTTCTCCATG